>VBRH01002408.1:0-10988 GCA_014578085.1 Cardamine resedifolia
CATTGTCAAATTTTTCATGCCACTGTTTTGGAGCTTGTTTCAGTCCATATAATGACTTCACAAGTCGGCAGACTTTGTGTTCTTGTCCTGAGACGACAAACCCTTCAGGTTGTTTCATATAAATCACCTCTTCTAAATCACCATTTAGAAAAGCAGTTTTAACATCCATTTGATGGATTTATAGGTCTCTTAATGCTGCGATTACCGTCAACATTCTGATGGAGGTTATTCTAGTTACCGGAGAATATGTGTCAAAGAAATCCATACCTTCTTTTTTGCCGGAAACCTTGCACCACAAGCTTAGCCTTGTATTTATCAACTTAGTTTTGAAAATTCATTTACACCCTAGTGCTTTAAACCCTTGGGGTATATCAGTTATCTCCCATGTATGATTTTGCATAATGGAGTCGATCTCACAATTAACGGCTTCTTTCCATGAAGATGTGTCTTGTGTAGACATGGCTTCAGTGAACGTTCTTAGCTCATTCTCTGCGAGAAATACCATTAGAAAATCGTCACCGTAAGATTTTTTCTTTCGAGCTCTTTTGCTCCTTCGAGGTTCGTCTTCAACCTCTTCTGATTCATCAAACGAAGTACCAGAAGTGCTTGCCTTATTCGTAGAGGTTTGAATATCTCTTTCCTCACGTGTTCGTTTTAGATTTTGTTTATCCTTACACGGAAACACGTTTTCAAAGAAAGATACATTTCTTGATTCCATTATTGTATTTATATGGATATCCGGTATATCTGATTTATGAACCAGAAACCGATAAGCACTACTATTGTGTGCATATCCAATGAAAATACAATCTACGGTTTTAGGTCCGATTGAAACCTTTTTTAGGAAGCGGCACTGCGACTTTTGCGAGGCACCCCCACACTTTCAGGTATTGGTACAAAGGTACTTTACCCGTCCAGAGTTCATATGGCATTTTGCCAGTTATTTTGTGCGGTATTTTGTCGAGGATATAATTTTTGGTAAGGACTGCTTCCCCCCACAGGTTATGGGGTAACCCAGATTCCTGCAACATTGCATTCATCATTTCTTTCAGAGTTAGATTTTTTCGTTCCGCTACTCCGTTAGATTCTGGTGAATAAAGATCGGTTGTTTGATGTATAATGCCTTGTTCTTGACAAAATGCATTAAATGGGCCATCATATTCGCCTCCTCTATCACTTCGAACTATTTTAATAGTTTTCTTAAGTTGCTTTTTGACTTCAAGTTTATATTGTCTGAATTTTTCCAAGACTTCATATTTACTATGTAGTAAGTATACATAGCAATATCTTATACAATCATCTATGAAAGTTACAAAATACTTTTTACCGCCTCTAGATTGGATAAACTTTAAATCGCACTAATCTGTGTGGATTAATTCGAGAGGTTTGGTTGTTCTTTCGACTTGAGGTGATGGTGTTTTAGTGAGTTTTGCTTGGACGCATACTTCACATCTATCTTTAATAAATTTGCATTTCGGAACTAAGTTCAAATTAATTAATCTTTGTAAAGATTTATAATTCACATATCCTAACCGTTCATGCCAAATATTAAAAGACTCGACCAAGTAAGCAACTGGTTTCTTATTCATTGAAACATCAGAAACGGATACATCAGAGTTCTTAAGGATTGTGGTACATGACATTTTCACAAGTACTTCCTTACTATATCCCTTACCCAAAAACACCCCATTCTTCCTAAGAATCAGTTGGTCGGACTCGAAACTTGTGGCGAAGCCATGCTTGCTCAGCAGAGTTCTGGAGATGAGATTCTTGCTCAAGTCAGGCATGCGCTTCACATTGGTGAGAGTTACCGCATGTCCAGAGGTAAATTTCAGCACCACTTTGCCAATGCCTTCAATCTTGGAGAGAAACGTGTTACCCATCTTCATACGAGCATCAGACTTGCTCTTTTGATAGGTGCTAAACATCGCCCTATCAAAGCAGATATTAGCGGTTGCACCGGTGTTGTAGAACCACTCTTTAGTCTCTTCAACAACCAAATTTGCTTCCATAACCACCGCATAGAGGTCATCTTCCGTCAAATGGGCTTGAGTGAGTGTTTTTGCCTTAGTGCGACAATCCTCAGCCTTGTGCCCCTTCTTGTGACAATAAGAGCATTTTCCAGTGAACTTATTAGGCGCACCTTGCTTCTTGAAGCTCGTAGAGGCTTGAGGTTTTCCCTTATTAGGCACCTCCTTGTTTGAATTAGGCACAAATTTTCCTTTGCCCTTGTTCTTGTACTCAGCCACATTCGCATTGTGAGTAAAAGTTGGTTCAATCTTTCGCTTGAACGACTCATTTTGCAGCATGGAAATGAGATTTCCCAAAGTCAAAACCTTTTGTTTATGGTCGAGATAATTCTTGAAATCGACCCAGCCCAGAGGTAGCTTTTCGATGATGTAATTCACTGTGAATGTTTCATAGATCTTCATTCCCTCATCCGCTATCTCTTGGATTATCAATTGTAGCTCGTGCACTTGCTCAATGTTGGGCTTTAGAGTCCACCATTTTGAAGTGCATGAATTTTGCCGTAGCAAATTTTCCCGAGCCTACATTGAAAGACTTGTACTTCTTTTCCAGGGAATCCCAAATTTCCTTAGAAGTTTTGACCTTTCTGTACACGTTGTACATCTGATCCACCAGGCGAGTTTTAATGTAGCCTCTGCACAGATAGTCCCCATGGATCCACGCATCGACACTAGCCAAAACGTGTACATCGGTATTCCCGGGTGGCAAAACAGGTTGAACCTCGGTGAGATACCTCTCCAGTTTCAGTATAGTCAGAAAGAAATGCATCTTTTGCTGCCACGACTTGAAGTTGGAGCCATTAAATTTTTTCGGTGTCACAAGGGCACTCGAAACAGTTGGGACATCAGGCGCGGCAAGTGGAAGACCATTCCCGTTTAGGGTCGTTGTCTCACTTGTTTTGTTGCCGTCATTGGAGCCTCCGTTAGTCGCATCGACAATATCGGTAGTCATCATTTTTCTGTTTCACAAAAGACAAATATATGTCAATATTGAGAAAATAAAATATTTTAAATAGCGTTTAAAGTATTAAAATTGCTAAAATAAAATAAATAAATAAATAAATAATATCTGAATCGCTAGAATGCATTTTCAAACTGCTCTTTATTTTTATTTTATTTTATTTTTCTGAAAATAACTTTTGTTTAAATCGCTAATAAAAGCGTGTACAAATCGTTTTTCCGAAAAAATAAATAAATAATGTTTTTAGAATTCGCAATTAAGCGTAATTCAAACTATTATTTTTATTATTATTTTTCAGATCTTTAAGATCATATTTTGAGAATTCGTTTCGCGAAACAAACCACGTAAACCGTTTCGTCAAAATATATAAAAGTGTGTACGATTTACAACGTTCCGCCAAATCGCTAAATAGCAACCGCAGAAGCGTTTAGATCGATCTAAAAATGAATAAAAACTGTTTTAGGGATTTGAAATTAATTTATTATTAAAATAAATCCCAGAAACGTTTTGAAAATTCGTAATCGAAATAAATCATAAATAAATGTAAAAATGGTTTTAAAATCCTTTAGAAATAAAAAATGTTTTTTTTAAACCGTAAGAAAAAAAAACTCTTTTTTTCCGAACACAAAAAGGCAACGAAGATAAACACAGAAACGTGAAAGCCTTTGGCAATTAACTAAAAATCAAAAGCACACTGGAATGAAACAAAAAGGTAAATCCCAGAAAAAAAAACTAATATGATAAACACCAGTGCGGCAAAAAAAAAAAAAAAATTAAGAAACAAATTCATAATTTTTTTTTCTCACGTTTCTAAAAAAAAAAAAAAATTGAAACACGATTAGAAAAACCTTCAATCCCTGCAGATTAGACAAAAACAACTAAACAGCAAAGACGAAGAACAATTGCAAAAACAAAAAAAATCCTGCAATTAACAACCAAACGCAGATAAACAAATCTGGAAATTTTCCAGAAAATTCTATCAACACTTGCTCTTAAAAAAACTTAACAAAAATCAGTATCGTTAGTGCAATAAGCCAAAACCGATTATAAAGATTTAAGATTATAGGACCCTTAATTACTACAACAAGGCAACTGAAAATTGTAGAAAATAATTTAAGAACATGAATTCTAAAATACAATACCAAATTGTAAAGATGAAAAAGAATTGCAAAGGCGAGATGAATCTCTTTCCTTAAATCTTTATATGCCCCGTAGTGCGACAGTTTTGTAACGGTAAGACTCCCAGTATACAACTGCAAATCTCTTCCTTTTTCCAACATCGAAAAATAGAAGCCCATGAACCAAAAATTTTTGTGTGTACTCTCAGACACAAACCAGAGAAGAAGAGAGAGGTGAGAGATTCTTTTGTGTGTATTGATCGTCGAGAAAAGAGAAGACAAATTACCAGCACAGCTCAACGTCCAAAAATAAAGAGGAGGAGGTTACGACATAATGACAATTGATGAGAATTGATTCTTCTTGACAAAAGTCAAAGATATCATTCCAACCTTAATATCTTAAATGTTGTAAATAATTTTTATTGTCATAATAAACAAATCAAATGAATATATTTATTTATTTAATCACAATTTTAAACCAAATGGATTTAGGAAAATTAAAAAAAAATTATGGGTTGTAAGCCAATTTCTCAAATCTCAAATCCAGCCTCAAGGTGGTTGGATTTCTCCTCTAATTTTCAAAGTGAAATATTTGACACTTAGTCATATTTTAAAGCTTATTATTTTTCTAAGCTTCTCACTTCGGACATTAATTTCTCATTCAAACAAACTTCGTTTCTGAAACACTACCATGTAATGCTTACGGCGACGATTCTATCGTGCCCAAGACCGTTCATTCCGGTGAACATCTTCACCGGAAAGTCCACCGGAAAATAGCCGAAACCACTTTGTCATAAAACGAGTTCCAACAATAATTCCAATTGTTTTGTACTTTTGTAAACCAAAGTCTCCTTTACGTTGAACTTTGCCACATTAAACTTGCCTATGTTATGATCCATGTATGTGCTATTTCAAGCCGCCTTGTTCTTCTCTTGTGTCCCGATTTCTTCCAGTGTTCATTTGCAGAACCTTATGTTTTATCATTTTATATTGTAACATGAGTACTCAACTGCAGAACTTGATGCTTGATAGTTTTCTACTATAACATGAGTGCTCTGATACCACTTGTGAGGTTTTCAATCCGATTAGTTATTAAGTTACCTTTGAGTTGCAACGAATATTAAGACTAATCAACACACGAAATTTCACGAGTTTCCCTTAGAGCCTAAGGTTACGTCTCGTGAGGGAACCTCCTCACACAAACATCCACTATAAGAAATCAAAGTTTAGGTTATTACAAGTTCTCTCAACTCTCAATCTCACAACCTCTGTGTTTCCCTCTCTCCAGGTACTCAAAGGAATGAAGATGATAAGACAATTCTTGTGAACAAAACTTGAATCTTCAGACACAATCGTCCAAGAGCTCTCTAAACCCAAAAACCCTAATGCTCTCTCTTGTATGCTTTTGTTTGTTATGACTGATGCCCTAATGTGGAACCTCTCAACTAGCTTTTATAATGTTGTAAGGCTTCAACCGCCTCATCGAACTGGGCCTTGTTCTCCTTTTCTTTGATATCTTCATGGCCCAGCTTTGACTCAGCAGAGTTGATGACCCAAGTTCAATGCTTGGAACTTGGTATGTTGACTACAGTGACAACCGATTCTCTATAGAAAGTTAGCGTAGATGACATGGTAAATCCTGATTCTGTTTTACTAAGTTTTACTAAGTTTTTCTTTTGTATTTTGGTAGCTTAACTTTTCTTTTGTTTCTTTTGTTTTATTTTTATGTAGAGTCTATTGCACTGTCATTTTATGTCTTGAGTCAGCCCTAGGGCTAGCTGATGAACCATTATAACCTTTTCATGCAGCTGTGTATCGACAACTTTTACACTATCAATAAAATATCACATTTTTTATTTCTTCTAGTCGTCGCTGCTGTTGAAGCTTGCTATGTCCTTTCGTGTGTGATTCCCATTATGAATGAGTTTATTTTCTGTATCAGAGATCCCTCCATCATCTTTGTGATGCTTTTGATCCACTTCACATTCCTCTTCCAATCCAACAAGAGAGAGCTCATCGCAAACTTGTTGGGTCACCGCTTTGATTCAAGTTTTGTTCACAAGAATTGTCTTATCATCTTCATCCCTTGAGTACCTGGAGAGAGCGTCAAAAGCCAGTCAGAGACTCCCATCAATCCACTCGTTCTCATCACATCAAGCTCGCCTTTACCAATCTCCTGCCGCAAGCTATAAGTATCCTAATCAGGTCTTACATCAGTAACGTAATCAAAGCTCTCATGTCAAAAGGATTTCTCGGGAAAAAATGAACTAAACTCCCTCCAATCAAGTCTCTTTTTCGTACAACGATGAGGAGTTCTTAAAAACATATGCGAAGAAGCACAATGACAAGGAGTTGGTTCATGAATTGATGGCTTTTTTCGCTGGAAAGATAAAACCTTATGCAGCTTTAACTATGCTAGTTTACTCAATGTCCTGCTTTAAACTGCCCTGCAAGTTATTTCGGAGTTGGATATAATTATGTTACAATTCTGGCGACGGTTACTGACCATCAACAAGACAATTTGTTGGTGTGTGATCTGATTAAACATCAGGGAAGTTACATATCATGGAATAAAGAAGCCTTGGATGATGCACTAACAGATGAAGATAAACACTATATATGTTCACAAAATTTATTTGGCTCAAAAGCAAGAGGAAGACAAAATTGTGTGGAATTATATGTCACATAGACATAACTCTGTCAAAACAAGATAGAAGTTAGGAAGATAATTTTCTTATGTACAACAACAACCCATTCAGGTTCCATATAGAAATATTGAAATAAAAAATAAACTCTGAAAATTACCGATAATGCCTAAACTTAAACATTTCATATGACAGATCTTATCAAATGCTATAGGAACGACAACTAGATTAAATACACGTGGAGTTAAAGTCGACAAAAATGTCAAAGATGTTGTACATACGATGAGACAATCGATCATTTACTTGTTATATCTCTCAACAAACGTGGAAAATTTTGTAATTACCGTTTATACCAAATAAATTCAACCAATAATATGGAAGAAAATATAAAGGTTTCTTTGAATAAAATTTATGTAGTTGATTAGAATAAAAGTAAAATTTAGTTAATGAATAATGAAATTGTAAATTTATAAACTATGTTAAATATTTATTATCATCGGACTTCAATGAAAATAACATAAGCAAACATGCATGATATTAATTGGGTATGAAAAAATTTAACTGGGCAGAAACCAAAAACAAAACCAAAACTATGAATAATAATTGGGCCTCCACTAAATTATTAATGAGCCCAAAATAAATAAATAAACGAGATCATAAATCAAAGAAAAGAAACGACACTATTATCAAATCAAACAATAAATTTCACAATCGGAAACACAATTTCTGGCAAGACACCTTGCCCATCTTCGTCTCCATATATATATATATTTTTTTTCTTCTGCTTCTCTAATTGTGGTTAAAATTATAGTGGCAATTACTCCATCTTCGTCTCTATCACTTTTTCTTCTAAGGACGCTTCAACTTCATCTTTTCTTCTATACGTCGATGGTTTCTTTTTTACGACGAAGGTTAGTAGTCCTGATCTGATGTTAATTGAAACTTGTTAAGATTTTAAGACATAGCAATTGATTGTGAAGCTTGTTATTCCAAATTTAAGACTATGTTGATTACTGATTCTAGGGTTTCGAAATCAGTACTTATGTGCTAATAATAAGAAATTGATTGCATAATTCGGTTACTTTCTTGTCAATTTCTATGTATTATAGTCAAATCTGGGATATTATGAATGAATTAGGATATACATATTTTTACAACTTATAAACATCAAAATAGCTCAAGTATAAAATTACTATTCTTATGTTTGATTCATTGAAATATTTGGTCAGTGATATCTATTAGTTTCTTAGTCACTTGTTATTGGATTTTGCAACTCTTTTTTATATAAATTTGATAAATTTTAATAGGTTTCTGAAATCTAATTAAAGAAAATGTTCTTTATAATGAATTGATTAATATTGTTTTTAAGGATAATTCATAATTTTGGGAACATATAGAGAACATACAACGATGGAGAAGAATTAGAATGTGAACAAAAAACTAATAGGAATATTTGCGAAATCAGCATATACTATGCAAGAACTAGCGGCAAGTCGTATTGACAAGTCGTGTTCATAGACGAGGGTCACAATTTCCAGATAAAGGGAGCATCATAGGCACTAACTCATGACCCTTCTATCGCTCAACCCACTGTTAGAAAAATTGCTTCCCCACGATTATCGTATTCACAAGTTGTGTTGACGAACCGCTAATTCTTACCTAAAACAACGGAGCAGAATCGCAACTTATGAATGAACAAGTTGTAATCAAGACTTATGAAAATGTTAAGAGGTCTGGAAAACCAAAGTGGTTTAGAGAGACATTAGAGAGAAAAATTTAGAGAGAAGTTTTTTATTAGATTATGTGATAATTTTTACAAAGGGGGTACACACATATTTATTGGAGAGGTTAAGCGCGCTGACATAAACGCTTACCTCAGCGATTACATCGTCGCTTACATCAGTTATTTATGCGATTACATCATCGCTTACATCATTTATTTATGCGATTACATCATCGCTTACATCATTTATTTATGCGATTACATCATCGCTTATATCATTTATTTATATTTAAACACATATTTATTGGTAATTATACATAATTAAGAACTTTAGAATTACCTTAATGTTCCCTTTCGAATTTGATGATGTGTTTGTCACAACAGCCGTAGTGATCTCCTGGACATTCGTACTCCATCTCTGGTTCTTCAAATTCTTTCTGTGACTCCGAATTGACGTCAATGTTAAACATTCTTCCGATTTCTTCAAGATTCATCGAGTTGTCAGGGAGTTGTGCATTTTGGAAATATTCTGGTGGGTAGTCTTGGGATGGCGGTTCTTGCTTTATCCTTTTTGGGATGTCTATTATGCTTTCTTGCTTTGTCATGAAATATTGCAGATCTTCATCGAGGCTGAGGCTCATCAGATAGTCAACTGGGTAGTAAGTCCAATTTGGGTTGAATGGAATAGGAAACATTTGTCTGGCATTGTTGAGACGAAATGCATGGGTCTGGAAATCTTCATATGCTTTGATGTCGTGGATATTGAAATCAGGGCAAACTCTTTTTTTATAGTCACTATGATGGATGAGATTAGGCATAACATGAACTTTGCTGGATTTGTGGTTGACTTGAACATGCCGGTGGAAGAAATAGACGGTATGAGGGTTGAAGAAAGGATTGAGACTTCCTTGTCCTTTTAGTCTTTTGAATGGTAGGTTTGTTGTCTTTGCTGATTTTCTTAGTTTTCCGCTCCATACAGTCAATGGTGCAAACCATGTCAAGAATGTCGCGAGACAATCTTTCGGACCTTGTTGAGCATTGATGCATTGGTATAGCCATTGTATATCAAAGGTGATGCCAATAGTATAGACGGAGCAAAGATACCAAAGGAAACAGAGGACTTCTTCTGGCATGTTTGCATATTCAATCCTGTAGAGATGTGCAAACGGATAATCCGAGTGAATCCCCATTGATGAGATGCAATGACCGTTGGGTCCATGTTTCGAGAGAATGATTGACTGATAGAGGAAAATCTTCTTTTGAAAATGTTCATGCAGAGACTTCTGTTCGATAAGTCGATGGGTATCTTTCTTTAGGATGAACACCAAGTTGCCAAAATCTAGATTTCAGGTCAAATTTTGAAAATATGGTTGCTCATCGGAGATGTTGAAGAAGTGCTTTTTTGTTTGGTAGTAGAAATTTGACATCTTGCAGATATTGATTAAAAGGTTTGTAATCAATAACCAGTCTGAGTTTTCCTCTAGCTTGTTCTATAGGATTGTTGACATAGAACGCCTTGCACGACCATGGGGAATTCATGGTTGAGACAACACCTTGGTTTATCAGCTGATCACATTCTTCATTTGCTTGCTTCAGTAGTATAGGCGGCATACCTGCATGACTTGCTTTCGTCGGGGTAGTACCAACAATTTCCTTGAATGGTAATGTCACGAAGAACGCCGAGTTTAGCCATAACGGATAGTTGCACTTTTGAAGAAAGTATGTGTGAGATTCCGCACAAGGGATTATCGTAATCTCTTTCTTGATCTTATCGAATTCGGCAGACTTATAATCTTCTATTGCGAATAGGCAAGGTACCGTGGTAAAGGCTTTGTATAGATTCTTCCATCTCACTCCTCGTGGCTCGATTGAGATGTCGAAGTTTTTCTTCAGAGCGTAGTATGAATCCCATCCCAATATGAGATCTTTTTCGGGTGCCGATGATCCAAGTATCTCAGTTGTTATTTGACATCCTGGGAAGAGTTCGATGATTATCGGTTTTGACTTGAGCTTTATTGTTAACGAGCCAGAGTTTGCGACTCGAAAATCTTGTTGGTATAGTAGCCACATCGATGCTGATAAGATCTTGGGATTCAACATCGTAGTATGAGCGCCTGTGTAGATAATGCAATGACATGGACCGAATCTTCTTTGTGCGAGGGATCAATAATTGTTACCGGTAAGTGCGGTGTTTGTATTTCTTCATGGCGCGGCATCTGAGTAATCTTGAAACAACATTCATCTCCCTCTTCATATTCCGATTCAGAGGAATCATAATCTGAGTAGATACAGAGAGCGTCCCAGTCATCACTATAATATGACAAAACAGACTCCAGATCATGGTTGCCAAGGTCGATATCTGGTGAGAATTTAGATATCGAGCTAATCAGATACTGCTTTTTCTTGGTAGATCTGTTTGGGCAATTCTTTGCAAAGTGTCCTTCTTTTCGGCACGAATAGCATCTTGTCGCTTTCTTGAAACTTCTTTTCTTTCTGAAGAAACACTTGTGCCTG
>VBRH01002409.1:0-10987 GCA_014578085.1 Cardamine resedifolia
AGAATTCGCTTGCATGACTTAAGTAGTTTAGAGATTTTTCCGCTGTGCAATTGAACTTTGATTTTTTAGAAATCCGGAAACCTCGTTGTGGAGTTTGACACTTAGTAGAAAAATTCAAAAATTGAGGTCTACCGGTTAACACCTTAGCTAGGGCAGCTATTTTCGTATATAGGGGTGTTACAGTATTGCTGGTCCTCTGGATCGAATCTTTACTACTACTGCGTGTTTAATTTGCGTTTAAAAATAAAACCCTCTTAACGCACGTAAAACCCTTACATCATCGACACCAGTGGTCATGAATGACACCAACTTCGACTTCTCACCTGCAAAGCTCCAGAATGCTCCAAAATGTCCAAATGATCCCAAATGTGTGTAAACATGTAAAAGACTCTAAAAGGACTCTAAAGACACATAAAGACTCGATTATATACATATATCATGGCTTAAAACCCATAAAACCATGATATATATCATTCACGATTAGGATTATGGTTGTTTCCCTTAGTCATGGTTATTTTTTACTTTAGCATTTTTGAAAAAAATGAAAAATCCATGTTTGGACATTTGCTTCTTTCGGAATGTTTCTTCTACTTTTGTAAAGCTAGCATGATTTTGGAAGCATCTCTACGAACCTGAACCTAGTTTGAATCTAATATTCTCGCTTAAGGTGATTTGAATGCATAATAATGGTCGACTGTAAGTCACATTCGGGTTTTCTTATCCATTCTACCACCTTTGTGCTAACCCGAATGACCATTCTCACCTTTAGAGTGGTTCCCCTTCCATTAACCTTAACCATTTGTTTTAAACCCATTGATTGATTTGATGAGTGAGGCCTTTTGTTGACAATGCTATAATTTTTCAAAAACTCGAGAGTATCGGGAACGATAAAGGATTAGCTCTCGTTTTAGCTAGCAATGGTAAGTCTAGCGATTAGGATTGGAATGAAAGACTTAGATGGTTAGTATAGGCATTGGTTTGGGTATTGGGAAAGAAAGAAAAGAAAGGGGTGAAAGAAAAGCTTAAACAAAGTTATGAAAAGAGTCCCTATGGAAACTCTGTGATAAGCCAAAAAGCTCTAAGTCTCAAGTGTGAATAAGAAAAGAAAAATGAAGCTACCCTAAGATTTATACAAAGAAAAAACTTTAGGGAGCAAAAGAAAGCAAAGAAAACAGATAGAAAAAGAGCTAAGTGTTGAACTTAAAAGTTTTCCCTAGGAGACTAGAAAATATATTGATCATGAGTTTGAAGATTAAAAGGACCAAAGAGTCTAACGATTTGGGGTATAAAAGAGAATAAAAAGAATGTGAAAATGGTAGAACTAGGATGTATTACATGAGATAAGGGTACAATAACGAGAGTTGAGCTTTGTATGCATCAATTGTTCCCTTTCTTAGATGGATTTTTTGTTTGACTAGCATTCCTATGTTTTGAGAGAAACCACCCAAAGATAAATTCTTTTAAAACCACCTCAAAAGTCTTTCACCCAAACCCGATTGAGAATGATTTGATTTCCCTTTGCAAGACCGCACTAACGACATTAATGAATGTTAAAGAGATGTCTTCCATTTGTTGTGAGTTTTTGCTTAAGCATAGGGGTTGCATTAGAAATTTGCATTGAGATAAGCATGGACAAGTACGAAAGAGTAAGATGTTTGTTTTTGCACCGTCTAACTATCTTTGAGGACAATGCGTTTAATCCTTTGTTTGATACTTTGTGACTTTGAATCCCCATTTTCACACTTGTTTCTCAACATGTCTCTTAATGATTGCTTGCGGACAAGCAAGAGATAAGTTTGGGGGAGTTGATATGATGAGTTTTTACTATCTTTTTTATTGCATTTCACATTAAATTCTTGCATTTACATTCCATCTTTAGAAGTGTAGGTGCACCTTTGCTCTTGCATTCTTGTGTTTGCATATGCATCTTAATGTTGTAGGTTTTGGAGCTAAAATATGCAACAAGCAGAGTAAAAGGATGAAAATGATCAAAGAGAGCATTGGAAGAAGAGCAGAGGAGTTGAGCGGTTGGAGCTAGTGGGCATATGACACCGGAGAGAACCAGCGGAAGGATGCAGAGGTCTTGCAATGCCGATGGTCACCAACGGGGATCCGCTAGTGGGCGAGTGTGACCGTTGAAGACTTGATGAAGTTGGCTAGAGACTCTAGTGGGAAGATGTCGTGGTCTTGTCAAGCCACGAGCCACTAGCTAGCGAGGAGTTGTGCGATAAAGGGTGACTGCTAGATGTTGACAAAACGTGTCCCGCAAACACTAGTGATCCGAGCCAGCGAGATCACGCCACCACTGGGAGCATGCTGTTGGACGCCAAGCGGCCTTGTCACACCGCGGGAACGCCTCCGAGAACTCTCCTTTTGGTCATATTTTGGGTCAACTCCGGTTTTGGGTTGACTAGGTTAAATGCTGTTGAACTTGGTTTTCTTTGCCTTTTACTATAAATACTCTTGACCTAATTAAGGATCCTCTTAGGCTTTGTTTTATGATTTTTTCTCTTAGCTTCTTAATCTTTTGCTAAGAGTTTTGTATGAATCTCTTGATTTCGAAGTGATAAATCTTTATTTCTTCTTAAAATCTTTTAACTATTCTTCTCTTAATCATGATTATGCATCAATCAAAGCAATTGTTTTGTGTTTTCATGATAATGAGTGAGTAATCTTTTTAGGGTTTTTGGGAATGATGCGGACATCGACCCTAGCAACCAAGAAGATGACTCACAGTCTGTATCAGAGGTGAGAGAAGGGCCTATGACATGCTCTAAGTCTAAACAACTCTGGAGAAGGTTCCACTTAGCTATACAAGACATTGCGAGTTCTCTGGAGATGGGAGATAACAACTAGTCCAAACCAACCATATGTGAGGAAGAGCTTGCTGAAGCTTTCACTCAACTAAGCCTAAAGCAAGCCCCAGGTATGGACTCTCCTTTGGCAGTGAAAATATATTTACAAGTGAAGAAGACGCATTGAAGCATCAAGAGGTGCACAAGTCTAGTTTATATGCTCCAACGAGGAAGAAAAGAGTCAAAGGTGAGCGTCAAGCAACAAGGACGTGAGAGAGCTTCCAGAGAGTGATCAAGTCATACAAGAGAAGCCCCAAGAAGATTTCTACATCAAAGAACCAATGCACCAACGTGAAGCATAAGAAAGGGTTCAATACATCTTCAATCACTCACAAACGTGTCTAGGTAAGTTGTATTCAATATTTTACCTCCTTGCAGGTTCTAGCAGTGTCCACAACACGTAAGGACTTCATCAGAACGAAAGAAAGGAGCTCGCACAAAGTAGTTTCCTTATTTAGTTTAAATTGTGTCAAAACGCTAGTTTTTGCTTTGTTTATTTGTTTTGCGTTTTGTATCTTTTGTTGTTGTGTTTTGCTTTTAATTTCGGCCCTTCGGCTAGCTGAAGGACTCTTATAAAGTCCCCCTGCAGCTGTGTAATATTTTTCACGCCTCTGATCAATAAAACAACTGAATTTTCTTCATCTCTTTCTCCTCGAGTGTTCTTGAGAGATTAGGGTTTCTGCTTTGTCTTGTTAAGTGATTCATCAAGGCTCAGTGCTCGTGCTGTATCAGAGACTAATCACAGCTCTGTGGTGCACTTCCTCCCGCCATCACTTCCCCTTTAATCAATCCAACATGAGAGAAGTGATCGCCGTCGTGTCAGATCTTCCGGCATCGATCATCTCCTCTTCATCAAGATAAAAGCGTCTGCCAACTTGTGAAGGCACCACCTCTATCTTGCATCATCTGGTATCAGTGCCCAAGTTCTTGATTTGTTCTTGCGTTCTTTATACTCTTTTATCCTTTAAAACGTTTTCTGTTATGTTTTTGTTTGCTGATTTGCTTCGATTTTGAAACCCTAAAAACCCAAAAAAAAATTATATTTGTTTGTTGTCTTTGAGTCCTGTTTTGAATCTGATTTGATTCATATAGTTTGCTTCTTTGTTCCTTCATTGAGTCGAGTTGTGTTTGCAATTGTGGCTGCTGTTCTTTTGTTTTGTTTTAGTCATAAAACCAAAAACGCTAAAAATAAAACCCTTGTCTTCGTTTTTTCTGTCTTTTGTCGATTTCGCCTCTGCTTGTGTCCTTTGAATTGTTTCATTGCTTGTTTCGATTCTGTGTTGTTTAGTTTCAATTTATTCATCACTGCTTCATCAAGTCGAGTCCTTGTTAGGTTGCTTGTTGTGTGTGGCTGCTGTTTTAGTTGTTAAATCGAGTAAAAAAAACAAAAAAAGGAAAAGTTCTCTTTGCTTTGCTTCAGTTTCAGTCCTAGTTTCGTTTGCTTGATATTTTTTTACTTGATCATTAGTTGTTGAATTCGTCCCAGCTTATTAGAGTCATTTCTATGTTTCGTTTTGATATTAGAATCCTAAATCATAAAAAATCTAGTTTGCTGAATTTTGCTTTGAGTCTTGGACTCATTAGCTTTTGATTCTTTTGGTATTTTGATTGTTTTGTTGTTTTTGTGAGTGCAAGATACAACAGTGATTCTATATGGCTGACGACGAGAACGCAGATCCCCAAGATGCAATGTTACAAATGCTGACCACGATGAGGGAAGGGAAGAGCTGAGAGGATTTGGAGAGCGTATTGGATGCTTGGAACAGCCCCAGCCCTAGCCCCGAGCTGAAGGGAGAAGCATACCAGCAAGAAGAAATGTTTGAGAGTGAAACGACTGCACCCGATTTTTTTTTTAAACAAATAATAATATACGCATAAATAATATAATCTCCTAATTCAATTCATTTAAAAAATTCATGAAAAATCAAATTAATTTAATTAGTTCAACTAAACTAAAATAAATCATTAAATAAATCACACAAAACTCAACCATAATTAATTCATCGAGTAAACATGATTAAAAATCATCAAAAATAATTACCAAAATTCAGAAACTAAAATTTACCAATTCCGAAATTTATAAATAATTTAACCAATTTTTCTAACATGATTTTAACTCCAAAAATCATAAAATAAATAATTCGCAATAAATCAACAATATTTGAATTCAAAATAAATCAACAATAAACCTTAACCGAATTCTAGATCATCCCCGCTTCCTCGCCTTGATCCCACGGTCACCCTTTTTCTTTCCCTGCATCAAATAAAGGAGATGCATAAGCATTTCGATAAATACTTAGTGAGCCAATCTTCCCAACTACAAGCTATACACATAAACAATTTAAGATATTTAACATATTTAACCACAAAAATACCGAAAAAATCAACCATCTCTTGAAACACTCGATCTAGATCCACCAGAGATCATACACGGCCTATATTCATGAAAACACATCAAATATTAAAAATCGCTTAGATAAGTTTATGGTCCTACACTCACCTTTGCTCACGACGACTTTCTTGGTGGTCTTTTCCTTTTTAAGAAACCTTCATTTTCAAGAACTTCTAGGGTTTCTTAAAGGTCACCAAAATACAACCGCAACCTTTCTTACTCACCCTACAGCCAACCACAACAACAAAACAACCTTCAACCTAAACTAGGAAAATCTAGAAAAATGACAAAACGCACAGCCTGAAAGATAGGATCACGAATCGAAATCTAACTGTCCACTTTCTAATCACACCGTTTCAAATTAGCCCTTAGATGTCCTGAAGCTACCCTCAAAGTTTCGTGATGATCCGACCATAGATGAACTCACGATCTCCCTTTGAATCCATGTGGGTTCAGATCGGGTCTGAAACAGAGAACTTCACAAAAACACGAATAACTTTTAGAATAACAACTCAAATCTACATCCGCAAAATGGTACATCTAGATCTGGGGATTAACTACAATGTCACAAAAGTCCTTTATCATAGGAAACGATTTGCTAGGTCAAACCTCTGCTCTACCATAACCTGTCAGATCTGACTGCAACTCCTTCTTGTGCAACTTCTTCTCTCTTTCAGGCACACTCAGCCTCTCTCTTTCTCTCCTTGAAGGTAGCCACAAAAATTATGAGAGAGAGAGCTAGGGCTTCTGCGATTTTCAGGGTTTAAATAGGTTTAGGTTTAATTATAGTATACTTAAATTAAACCAGGAATTAGAATTACAAAAATTAATCGATTCCTCCCTTGGTTTTAATAAATATCTTAAATCCCAGTCTCCTGAACCAACATTAAAATTAATCCACCTCCAATTTTTAATCCCGACATAAAACTCAAATTTCTGTTTTCCCAGAACACAGGCGTTACAATTCTCCCCCACTAACATAGATTTGTCCTTGAATCTAACACTTCCATCCTTCCGCAGGCATTCAACCCACGCTTAACATAAAAACATGGTCAACACTTGGCCACTCCGGCCCACACAACCGGTCACGAGATCAAACACGATTGACCTCCAAGGTCTACATTCAGTCATTGGCCTAAGACTCCGGTCATAACTCATCGCTCACAACTCAACTCATACCTCTCCACTCTAAGACACCAAGTCCTATGAGTTCTGGGTATCCATACAACTCCGCTCTCAGGCCACAAAGTCCTTTCGAGCTCTCGGTATCCAACTCATGCCACTCTATTCTGGGCAATATAACCTTACAAGTTCTCGGTAACCACATACCACTCCACTCTGGGCTATACACCTTACGAGTTCTTGACACATGCTACTCCACTCTGGGCAATATAACCTTACGAGTTCTCAATTATCACATTCCACTCCACTCTGGGCTATACACCCGATTTCTCGGCATCGCACTGATACCACTCCACTCTGGGCAGTATAACCTTACGGGTTCTCGGTATCACATACCCCTCCACCCTGGGCTATAAACCTTACGAGTTCTTGGTGTCAGAGGAACTATCCATCCTCTCTAGAGTTATAGAGGACCGGTCCGTCCTTTGAGCAATCATGACCCTCAATACGTCTATAAGCACTCCCGACTGCACCACCTTCCATGATCCGCGTACGACCTCGCAAGGTAATACCGGCATGACCCATATTCCACACCCAGAATATCAACCTTTCATAACCAATACTCAGGTTATCTCACTGCATACTAGTAACTCAGGGTACTTATGTAATCTCTTCCCAATTATAATTTAATTTTTTTAACTCTCCATAAAACTCTTTTCAGAACCTAATGTTCACTTAACTCTCATGACAATACCAGCCATCAACAATAAGAAATATCCATCTTATTAAAAATCATAATGTATTAATCGTTGATAACACCAAAACGAAATACATAATGATCAACATAACGAAAATGATAAACTAGAAACTTGAAGCCATCGATGAAAGCTCAAGTCCCATATTGCTTCTCAAACCACTTCTTGAATCTTGCTTTCATCCTTGCCTCCGGTTCCCAAGTTTGCTCCTCAACCCCATCACAATCCCACAATACCTTAATCATCAGAATTTTCTTCCTATGATCCTGTTTGACTCTCTTCTCGAGAATCCTCACCAGTCTTGCCTCTATGGTCATATTGGGCTAAAGATCCGATGGAATCTTAGCCACAACCTCATCATCCTTATCCAAACATTTCTTCAGCATCGACACATGGAAGACCTTATGTATTGCTCGCATAATCTCGGGCGACTCTAAACGATACGCTACCGGTCCAACCCGTTCCACAATCTTGAATGGACCCATATACCTCAGACTCAACTTAGTGTCTATAATGGACCTGTTAGGACCCCACAACATAGCCATCTTGAGATATACCCGGTCTCCCACCTCAAACTCGAGGTTTTTCCTCCTCTTATCAGCATAACTCTTTTGCCGATCCTGCGCTTCCTTCTTGTCCAGCTTCAGAACCTGGATCTTCTCCGTAGTTTCCTAAACAAAATCTGCACCAAACATGCTTCTCTCCCCCACTTGGGTCCAGCATAATGGTGTACGACATGGTCTCCCATACAGCGCCTCATATGGAGCCATCCCAATACTCACTTGGTAGCTATTATAATACGTAAACTCTACAAGTTCAAGTAATCCATCCCCTAGCCAGCCCAGTCAAGCACACACATCCTCAACAAATCCTCGGGAGTCTGAATGGTACTCTCGGATTGCCCATCCATCTAAGGATGATATACCGTACTCATGTGTACCTTTGTGCCCATCTCGGCCTGAAAGACCTTCCAAAACACCAAGGTGAACTTGGAATCACGATCTGACACGATACTCATGGGCACCCCATGAAGCCTCACAATCTCATTGAGGTATTTCTTAGCCAAAACCGCAGCTCCATCGGTCATCTTAATGGCTAGAAAATGTCATCACTTGGTCAAACAATCAACAATGACCCAAATAGCATCCTTGGTCCGAGAAACTGGAAAACCGACCATGAAATCCATCGTAATCATATCCCATTTCCACTCTAGAATGGGTAAACTTCGCAACAACCCACTCAAAACCTGATGCTCAGCCTTCACTAACTGGCATACATCGCAAGTCGCGACCCAGTTAGCCACATCTTTCTTCATCCCAACCCAATGATAATCCCTCTTTAAGTCCTGATACATCTTAGCCGCCCCTGGGTGAATTGAAAACATGCTCGCATGGGCCTCACTCAAGATCTCGCGTCTCATATCCTCATCTTTGGGTACACATACCCGCCCATGCACCAGAATAATCCCAATTGCAGAGACCTGATATTCTGATCCCAAATCACCGAAAGCCTTAACCAGACCCTCATCTTTTTCCTGAGCCAACTGAACCCTGCTAAAAAGATCCGCATGATTTGCTGCCTCCAAGCCCAATGAATCTTGAGATGTAGCACACAATCTCAGCGTGCTAACCTCGTTCACCAAGGACTCCATGTCCCACTCACTAGCCGAAGCTACCCGCTTGCAACTCAACACATCCGCAACTAAATTTGCCTTCCTGAGATGGTAGCTTATCCCAGATCATAGTCTGCCACTAACTCTATCCAACGCCTATGCTACAAATTCAACTCGGGCTGCGTAAAAATGTACTTCAGGCTCTTATGATCTGTAAACACCTAAACCTTCCCGCCATAAAGATAAGATCTCCAAATCTTCAAGGTAAAAACTACTGCAGCCATCTCAAGATCGTGGGTAGGATAATTACTCTCGTGCTTCCTCAACTAACGCGAAGCATAAGCAATAACCTGCCCCTGCTACATAAACACGCAACTGAGACCCAATCTCAAAGCGTCCGTGTACACCACAAAAGGCTCACTCGACTCCAGTAAGGCCAAAACTGGTGTACTCGTCAACATCGTCTTTAGATTCACGAAACTCTCCTCACACTCTAAAGACCACACAAACAGAACATCTTTTCCTGTCATCTTTGTCATAGACTGAGCCCTACTCGCAAACTCGTTGACAAATCTCCGATAGTAACCCGTTTGACCAAGAAAACTCCTGATCTCAGTGGCACTCCTTGGCATTGGCCATTCCGTGATAGCCTTAATCTTCTCTGGATTAAATGAAACTTCCTTCTCCGAAACAATATGACCCAAGAACCCAATCTCTCGCTGCCAGAAACTGCACTTGCTCAACTTAGCGAACAACTTTTGTTCTCGCAGTTTCTCCAGCACGTTCCTCAAATGAACCTCATATTCCTCATGACTCTTTGAATACACCAAGATGTCATCAATAAAAATGATCACGGATTCGTCCAGATACTCCTGAAATATTCCGTTCATCAATCTCATAAACGCTGCTGATGCATTTTTCAACCCAAATAGCATCACCACAAACTCGTAGTGCCCATATATGGTTCTAAACGATATCCACCTCATCAATCGGAATCTGATGGTATCCTGATGCCAAATCTATCTTGGAGAACCAAGTAGCCCCTCTCAGCTAATCCAACAACTCATTAATCCACGGTAAAGGATACATGTTCTTCACTGTGACTCGATTGTGCCCTCGTTAATCGATACACAACCGGAAACTTCTATCCTTTTTTTTCACAAACAACACCGGCGCTCCCCACGGTAAACTGCTCGGACGGATAAAACCCTTACCCAACAACTCTTCTAGCTGCTTCTTGAGCTCTGCTATCTCTGTTGGAGTCATCATGTACGGAACCTTAGATATCAGCATTGTTCCTGGTTCTAACTTAATCATGAAAGGATCTGACCAAGTTGGTGGTAACCCTTGCAACAATTGAAAAACATCCTCGAACTCCTCAACAACCCAAATATCCCGAACCGTAATGGCTCCAACAGTCTCTAGGGTGATAATAGTCACCAGATAAGCTTCACAACCCCGCTCGATCATTTTCTCAGCCTCCATAGCCAAGATCACGAGACTCCCAGAGGTCGGTCTTACTCCGTGATAAACCAACCTCCCCTTTTCTCTTTTAAATACAACACGTCCCCGGTGACAATCCAGATGA
Organism: Cardamine resedifolia; assembly: GCA_014578085.1. Lineage (NCBI taxonomy): Eukaryota > Viridiplantae > Streptophyta > Magnoliopsida > Brassicales > Brassicaceae > Cardamine > Cardamine resedifolia. The sequence continues at coordinate 10,325 of VBRH01002409.1, forward strand.
TATTCCCATATTTTACCCATTTTAGCATGCATAGTATTTAGTGTTTTGGGTCTCAAGCATGTGCCTTTCATAGTTTTTATAGCATTTTGGTCTAAATTAGAGTATTAGGTGTTTGCATTAGGTCCTAGTGAGTCTTGCATGCATTTGGAGTGTTTCTAGGTGTTTTGGAGAGCATTTGGAGATATTTGGAGTCATGGAGCAAAGTAGGATGTAAAGTTCATCCGAAACGCCGTAAAGATGCATCTGCACGACGACCTTTTATTTGGATTCAGCCTCAATGGTCTTCATAAAAGTCGTAGAGGAGTGAGTTATCTTTCCAATGGAGGTGGTCTCGAGTCATTTGGATGAGCCGTTAAGGAGTTATGACCGAATTAGTGCACATCGGTCAGACCCAGCGGCCAAGACACACCGATGGAACTTCGACGATTTCACCTGGCGAATTGCATGGACAAATCCAGCGGCCAAGCATGACCGCTGGGAGCCTCCGGTCATCCATAACGGTCAAGCATGACCGATGGCGGATCCGATTTTCTCCTTTCCCTATAAATACTTGTCTTAACTCTCTAAAAACCCTAAGTTTTCTTCTCCCAAGAGTTAGAATCGACCCAAACTCTCTTTTTTGAGGGATTTTGATTGTTCTTCATACATATGCCACTCTAGAGA
>VBRH01002410.1:8984-19995 GCA_014578085.1 Cardamine resedifolia
CCCGAGGTCTTTGGTTGAGACTCGGTGGGTGTATTGAGACACTCCCGAGGTCTTTGCCCCATACTGAAGCCTCTACGGGGGTGTGGGCGATCACTTAATTCGCTTAGGACCATTCTTTATTTTTTGTGGGTGCTTTAGGTGCCGTGTTTGTTACATGTTCTAGGGCTAGACTTATCATGGATGTGGTGAAGCCGGGTATACGGTCTTGCGTGGCCTAGCATTCACACACCTTGTTGAGTAACTCCCCTATTACTCACCCTTCATTTCTTCCCTTTCAGGTGAGCCACACGAGTAGTCGGAGACGCGAGACAATGGTGTGTTTTGGGGACCGGGTGTTTCTTATTTATATTAATTTTTAACGATGGTTTTTATTTTGTTTTATTTAGATTTGAATATCGAGATATTTGGTGTGAGTTATTTACTTTGGAGTATTGAGACTCGGTGTTGTGTTTTGGGTCGAGTGGGACCCGGAGTGAGTTAATAAAATGGAATATTTTATTTAATGAGGTTACTGGAGTAGAAAGTTAGTGTTCGTGGCACGCCGTTCTCGAAAGAAGATGAGACGGGTGTTACATTTTGGTATAAGAGCGGGTTTGCTAGACCGGTTCTGACCCGGTAGGCAGTGTGAGATGTAGAGTAATAGAAATCGGTTTCAAACAGTTTTAAAAAGGGTTTTTGGGATGGGAAACTTTTGAAAAATAAAACAGCACCGCCCTGTTAGCGTCATTCCGTTACTCATTAGTGTTTCCGGTTTGGATTAAAGTCTAACCATTTTTGTTATATTTTAGATGCCGTAAAAGAGAGCTACCGCTGCCCGTTCCAACGGGACCAGAGTTTCTACGAGAGCTGCTTCTCGTGAGGTTGTCGCTGAGAGTGCTCCAGAGATAGCTATCCAGGATGAGGTTGTTCAACCCACAGTTCAGCAGTTTGATGTGGAGGCAGTCAGACAGATGGCTCAGGAGGCAGTCAGACAGATTGCTCATGAGGCTGCCCAGGTCGCAGCCGGAGGCTCCTCAGGTAGCCGCACAGGAGGTGGCTCGCCAGATTGCTCATCTAGCGGGGCAAGCCACCGAACCACCGGCTCAGCCAGCTGCCGCTCAGCCAGAGCAGGTTGATGGTCGTGATGCTCTATTAGAGGAGCTCATGAGGTACCGCGAGTGGTACGGGGATCAATTGCAGAGAGATGCTCCACCAGTTATGGAGCCCGAGGTATATCCACCACCACCACCACTTACCCGGTATTACCAGGGACCCACTTACTGGAAGTTGATGAGGCAAATGAGAGACATGGGTCTCGAGATGTTTGGAGGATCAGTTGACGCTACCGCTGCAGATAATTGGAGGAGGAAATTGGAGCGCAACTTAGATCATATGAGGTGTTCTGCTGAGCACCACCTTGATTTAACCACAGTATTTGAGGGATGATGCCCTAGTATGGTGGGAGGGTGTTGTTGAGGGGACCCGAGACCGCTTTGAGTTGATATACGGGGACTTCATGATAGAATTTACCCGTAAGTTCTTTCCTCGGGAGATGATGGATAAGAAGGAGAATGCCTTCCATGACATTTGCTAGGATACGAGGACTGTCAGGGAGTATGAGCTGGAGTTCAGTCGGCTCCGTAGATTCGCTGGATGAGTCATGGATGAGCAGGAGCTTATCCGGAGGTTTATGAAGGGGTTGCGAGTGGAGATTCGCAACCGGTGTACCCTCAGGGACTACCAGAGCATGGTAGACTTGGTCGAGAAGGCTGCCATTCAGGAGGCAGGGCTAGCTGAGGAGCAGAGGCTCAACAAAGGGAATGCAACAAAGGCCAAGCAAGGCTCCAGAGTCGCAGAAGAGGTCAGGGGAGCAGATAGGACCACCGAGGTGTCCTCATTGTCAATGCAACCACTATGGTGAGTGCGTTGAGTGTTTTGTTTGTGGACATATGGGGTACTTATCGAGGAGCTGTCCGAAGAAGGTAAGAGTTGTCGGTCAATGGATAGCACCGGCAGCTGAACCGAGAGCTTGCTTCAGCTGTGGCCAGCAAGGTCATATCAGCAGGGATTGCCCAAGGAGGGGGAAAGTATTGCTTGGACCACCGCCCAAGCCTCCAGCCATCGCTCCTCGAGTGTTTGTCATGGGAGACCACGAGGGAGCTGAGCCAATAGCCGGTACATGTTTTTCGCATTTACATATCTATGTATGTGTTATTGTTGTGAAAGTCTTCCGTATAGAGTATTTCTTGCATGTTTGGATATTATTGGGGGTGAGACAACGTTTATGTTGTTTGACAGCGGAGTTGTGCATAGCTTTGTGAGTTCAAGTTTTGGTTAAGTGTTGGCCCTTCCGGGGTGTGATTGAGCGGAGACCAAGCGGATGGAGACCGCAGGTGCAGAGAGATTTGGGGCTATCGACATCCATCGAGACATGCCAGTTTTATTTGAAGGAGTTGAGTTTGTCGAAGTTTTGCGAAGTTGGAGGTGAACCACTATGACGTGATACTAAGAAAGGACTAGCTAAAACGTCATAGAGTGGTGTTGGAGTGTCCAAGGTTCATTTGAGTACGGCGCACCACCCACAGACAGATAGTCAATCAGAGAGGACGATTCAGACCTTGGAGGACATGTTGAGAGCTTGTGTGTTAGATTGGAAGGGAAGCTAGGGAGCTCACTTACCGTTGGCCGAGTTTGCTTACAACAACAGTTACCACTCGAGCATTGGGGATGTCACCATATGAGGCTTTTTATGGTAGGGCATGTCGTACCCCACTATGTTGGACAGAAGTGGGGGAGAGCCGAGACCTTGACCCTGAGTTTAGTTCAGGAAACGGCAAAGCAAGTGGAGATGCTTAGGGATCGGCTAAGGAAAGCTCATGATCGTCAGAAGAGTTATGCAGATAAGCGCAGAATGGATTTGGAATTCGAAGTGGGTGATCTTGTGTATCTCAAGATGAGGACGTTCCAAGGAGGCTCGGAAACGAGAAAGCTGAAGAAACTTAAGCCGAGATATATGGGAACGTATCGTATCGTGGAGCGGATCAGGGTAGTGGCTTATCGTTTGGAGTTACCATCGCTACTGCAAGCCTGTCACAAAGTGTTTCATTTGTCAGTTTTGCGGAAGGTAGTCATGGAGCCAGAGTTTATTTTGCAGCAGCCACCAAATGATCTCAGAGAGAATCTTTTAGCACCTAGTCAGCCCGTATCAGTTTGGGATCAACAACAGAAAGAAGTTCAGAGAAAGAATACCTTAATGGTCAAAGTTTGATGGGAACGAGACGGGATCCAGGAGGAGACCTGGGAGATCGAGAGTCAGATGAGGGTGGATTAGCCCAAGCTTTTTATGAGGATGAACGATGATGTCGTTCAGGATTGAATTCGAAGACGAATTCCTCGTAGTGGGGGAGAATTGTAACATCCTCATATCACCATCCTCACCACCAAACACCTTACCCACATTTTTTTTCACACTTCACCAACTCCATCCACCAACCCAAAATTTAACAACCTCTCTCAATTCCTCCTATAAATATAAATCTTTATTCTCTTCATTCTCACAATCATCTCACAATCAAACCTCTACCAAAAACCACCACCAAACATTCTTTCTCTCTTGGTCCGAAACTTTAATCAGCCATATCTTTTAGCTCGGGTTGAATCTTGCAGATCCGAGACCACCAGTAGGAGCGTATCGATGAGACGAGTACAGAGGTCTAAACCGCGTCCTCATTGGAGGCCAGACGTGCCCGCACTCGCTGTCGGAAGTTTGGAGGGTGACGCCCACTCTCGGCCACGCGCCGCTGCCGTTTCCCACGCGTGAGCTCCACGCGCCACCGTCTCCGCCGTTCCGTCACCGTAGGTGAGTTTTCCAGTACACCAGAGACTTTTCCCGGTGAGTTGACTGTTGACCGAGTTGACCGTTGACCAAGTTGACCGTTGACCAAGTTGACCGTTGACTTTGACTGAAAGTTAACTTTTGGTCAAAGTTGACCGGTTCGGTCCGGTTTGACCCGTGCAGCCCGGTTTAACCCGTACGGTACAGTTTTATAGTTTTACGACTATTCTAATTAGGTTTTCATGCGATTTTTCAGATTTAGAGACCGTTCGAGCACACGAGAATCAGTAGCCGTTTCCCGAAAAGCTAAGGTGAGGGCTAACCACACAATCCCCCCTCCATATGGAGCATTATCCGTTTTATTTGGCTGAGCTGTTTCCATTGATAGTTTAGTACTAGGGTATGTATGGTTTGTGTGATCGAGTGTCCTTGTGATCGAGTCTGCTTTCTTTCGTGAAAACCGGACGTAGGTGAAATAGAGGATTTCATATGTTGATTGTTCACATGATTGAGGTGATAGTGTGTGGAATATATATATATGTTTATATAGACTTGGCGGGGTACACGGTTTGTAATCTCCGATCTCATAATCTTTATAANAAAACAAAATCGAAATATAGAACCCAGAAATCAGTTCCGGTTAGTTTCAATAGTTTCAAACTCTCCAGCAAACCCAAAACCCATGAATAAATAGTTTCAAACTAGCTATTACCCATCTCTGTAGACTGAGAGAAACAATCAAGGACGATTGTCGAAGAGAGATGGACGATTAAAGGACGGAACTTTCTGTAACATCCTCATATCACCAACCTCATTTCACCTCACCAACCTCACCACCAAACACCTTACCCACATTTTTTTTTCACACTTCACCAACCCCATCCACAATCACAATCATCTCACAATCAAACCTCCACCAAAAACCACCACCAAACATTTTTTCTCTCTTGGTCCAAAACTTCAATCAGCCATATCTTTTAGCTCGGGTTGATTCTTGCAGATCCGAGACCACCAGTAGGTGCGTATCGACGAGATGAGTCCAGAGGTCCAAACCGCGTTCTCATCGGAGGCCGGACGTGCCCGCACTCGCCGCCAGAAATTTGGAGAGTGACGCCCACTCTCGGCCACGCGCCGCCGTCTCCACCGTTCCGTCACCGCCGGTGAGTTTTCTGGTACGGCGAGGACTTTTTCCGGTGAGTTGACTGTTGACAGAGTTGACCGTTGATCAAGTTGACCGTTGACTTTGACCATTGACTTTGACCGAAAGTTGACTTTTGGTAAAAGTTGACCGGTTCGGTCCGGTTTGACCCGTGCGGCCCGGTTTAACCCGTACGGTCCAGTTTTTATAGTTTTACGACTATTCTAATTAGGTTTTCGTGCGATTTTTCAGATTTAGAGACCGTTCGAGCACACGAGAATCAGTAGCCATTTCGCGAAAAGCTAAGGTGAGGGCTAACCACGCAATCCCCCCCTCCATATGGAGCATTATCCGTTTTATTTGGCTGAGCTGTTTCCAGTGATAATTTAGTACTAGGGTATGCATGGTCTGTGTGATCGAGTGTCCTTGTGATCGAGTCTGCTTTCTTTCGGGACGTAGGTGAAATAGAGGATTTCATATGTTGATTGTTCACATGATTGAGGTGATAGTGTGTGGAATATATATATATGTTTATATAGACTTGGCGGGGTACACGGTTTGTAATCTCCGATCTCATAATCTTTATAAATCACTTTGTAATCTCCGATCTCCGAGCTCATTCAATAAAAGCAACTTCTCAAATGTTCGATTCTGTTCGACTTAGTCAAATATCTGCTCGACTTTTCTAATATTAACTCCGATCAACCTGATCCGTATTCTGTTCGACTCAACTTAACTTTTGATCGACTCGATTTAACATCCTGCTCGACCTATTTCTTAATTATTGAACAAGCTGAAAAGCTGCTCAACAATTGGCGCCGTCTGTGGGGAACAGCAACATTAAAATCCTCCAAACTACAATGGCCGAACACAATACGATCACCTCTCCGAACAGAGAAGACCCTTCAGAAAACCATAACCTTCATGCTTCAAGCGGAGGTCTGCTCGACAACATCAACACGATGCAACTTCCTCAACACGATGTCGGACCACCCCAACAGGGAAGTGAAATATCGAGCCTTATCAGGCTTCTCACCGAGCGATTTACAAAAGATGATGCATCAGCGCGTAATTCCGATAGACAGAACGTAAACGAGAATGACAGCCATCGTACGCCCGCTGCCGACCTCCTACGTGATGCCGACCTCTTCTCAAACCAGGTCGCCACATCCCCAGCACTGACCTCTCAGGCGCTCTACGAAGAACTTGCCCAAACAAGGGAAAGAGAGGCAGAGTTCATCAAAACAATCAAGGCCATGTAGTCACAGATGCACAAGGCCACCAACTCGGCCCCTGACATCGATAAAGTATTGGAGGAAGCTCGGCAAACGCCATTCACAAATCGCATATCAAACATGGATATGCGTCAGGTCGGCAAAATAAAAATGCCGAACTACGATGGAACGACACCAGACACGAACGACCCCCTAAATCATTTGACGGCATTCACCATTGCAACCGGCCGAGTTCAGTTATCGGAAGAGGAAAGAGAAGCGGCTTTATGTCAGCTTTTCGTCGAAAAGCTAAGTGGTTCCGCGCTTCACTGGTTTTCAAAACTTAAACCACGCACCATAGACTCCTTCAACGACTTGTCGCAAGCATTCATGAAACATTATTCAATGTTTGTCGTGCGCGGAAAATCCAGCGCCGATCTATGGAACATGACGCAGAAGAAAGGGGAGAGTCTACGAAAGTTTATCGATCGATTCAAAGTTGTGGCATCAAAAGTCACCATGGACGACGACGCATCGATTATAGCTTTGCGAAGAGGTTTATGGTTTGAAGGACGTTTTCAAGAAACGCTGAGCTCGAGCAAGCCCTTGACGCTGGAGGATGCCTTGCACCGAGCAACCACGTATATCAACATTGAGGAAGAACGAGACTCCTTACAGAAGCAGCATGCCCCACGAGCGTCGAGCTCCTCCAGGGACACAAACTTGAAGGAAATCATCTACCAAGAACCCCGTCAACATTAAGACAACTACTGAGACGACGACGGTAAAAAAAGAAACGCAACCTATGTTGTCAGGGACGAAAAAAGCAACAATGACCAACGCACCTTACCCTGGAACAGATATGAACGACCCCGGGAACCTACTTAGGGCGAACCCAAACAAATCAACCGTGATGGTACTAGGAGCAGTCAACCTCGCGAGGATGAATACTATTCAACCCTCTATTGCGATTTCTATAAAAAGGCGGGACATGCCACCTCCGGGTGTCGACAGCTCCAAGATGCCTTGTTCCGAAAATACCAGGACGGAGAGATGCAAGACGTCGTCGCTAGACCATTCGACAACCGACGACGAGACTATAAGCCAAAAACACCACCTAGCACTAGCCGAACAAACAGCAGAAATCGACCATACATTAAAGTAAGTCGACCACCACCCCGCGCCAACAATACCGGCGAACTGCCTAGGCAAAAGTCAGAAGAAGCTTGACCTAGCAACCCCCAACAAAGACGCGACATTAATGTCATTTTGGGCGGACTAAGCTCATGCAACGACTCTGTTCGGTCAATGAAAGAACGCAAGCGAAAGGCTGAAACTACCGCCAAATGGAAGCAACCGGCACAAATCAGCCTGATCAGAAGCGATCTCCCAATCATCTTTTCAGAAGCGGACACAGAGGGATTGGATCTACCTCACAATGATTCGCTCGTAATCACTCTCGCCATCAGCGACTGTAACGTCGCCAAAGTTCTGATCGATATCGGTAGTTCGGTCGATCTTATTTATAGGGAGACGCTGAAGAAAATGGACATCTCCGATGAGCAAATAAAACCGAACACACGGCAGCTAACCGGTTTTGATAGTAGGCAGGTGACGGCAGTCGGAATGATCAAACTGCCCGTCTACGCCGAAGATGTCCTAATGATGGTCAAGTTACGGCCATTTACAATGTCATAATGGGGACACCTTGGATCCACGCGATGAAAGTAGTCGCGTCGAGCTACCACCAATGCCTACGTTTCCCATCAGGCAGCTAAACGATTACCATCCGTGGAAACCAGGCAGTATCTCGGACATGGTTCATCGCAGAGAAAAAACTCTGTACCTCCCCGGTAGCCGTCCATACAATAAATGAGGAGGCTAGCACCGACCTAGTGACCCCGACACCACACAGGTCAAACAAGGAGATAGTCGAGATGGTACCACTGGACCCGACCCAATCTTCTCGCGTAGTTGGAATCGGATCCCAGCTCGACGGCGACCTCCGAGCAATGCTCGAAAGTTTTCTCCGCCAAAATGTCGCGACTTTTGCTTGGACGATAGAAGACATGGTCGGTATCAGCCCAAGCATCGTCACACATGAGCTCGGAGTTGATCCGACCTATAAGCCCATCCGACAGAAACGAAGAAAGCTCGGTATTGAGCGTGCGAAAGCAGTAAACGATGAGGTCGACAAACTCCTAAAAGCAGGATCGATCTGTGAAGTCAAATATCCCGATTGGCTAGCAAATCCGGTTGTGGTGAAAAAGAAAAGCGGAAAATGGAGAATATGTATTGACTTCACCGACCTCAATAAAGCTTGCCCCAAACACTGTTACCCACTACCTCACATAGATCGCCTTGTCGAGGCAACCGCTGGGAACGAGCTTCTCTCATTCATGGATGCCTTCTCCGGCTACAACCAAATTAGAATGCACCCGGACGATCGTGAAAAAACGGCTTTTATAACAGATCGGGGAACCTACTGTTATAAAGTAATGCCGTTCGGACTCAAAAACGCGGGCGCCACCTATCAGCGACTAGTAAACCAAATGTTTGCTGAACAACTCGGAAAATCCATGGAGGTATACATCGACGACATGCTGGTTAAATCAGCACACACTTCCGATCACATCGGTCACCTACGAGCCTGCTTCGAAGTGCTGAACAAATACGGTATGAAACTAAATCCGACCAAGTGCACGTTCGGAGTCACTTCCGGTGAATTTTTCGGCTACATCATAACCCAACGAGGAATCGAGGCGAACCCAAAACAGATCACATCAATCCTCGAATTGCCTTCTCCTCGAAACAAAAGAGAAGTTCAACGCCTATCCGGACGAATTGCCGCTTTGAATCGCTTCATCGCCAGATCGACCGATAAATGCTTCCCTTTCTACCAACTGCTGCGAAACAACAAGGGTTTCGAGTGGGACGAACAGTGCGAAAACGCGCTTCAGGACTTAAAAACATATCTATCAATACCACCAATCTTAGCTAAGCCAGACGATGGCGAAACCCTTTACCTATACGTTGCTATATCCAGTTCGGCAATCAGCGGAGTCCTGATCAAGGATAAGCATGGCGAACAAAGACCGATTTTCTACATCAGCAAAACACTCGAAGGAGCAGAAACACGGTATTCAGCTTCTGAAAATATCGCGTTCGCCATTGTTACCTCGGCTAGAAAGCTCCGGCCCTATTTCCAAAGTCATCCAATAATCGTACTATCTGATGCAAATCTCCGAACAATCCTTCATTCTCCAAGCCAATCCGGAAGGTTGGCGAAATGGGCGATAGAACTCACCGAGTACGACATCACTTACCAACCTCGCAAGACGCTCAAATCCCAGGTTCTGGCAGACTTTCTGATCGAATTACCAAAGGAACTAATAGAACCAGACAGAGCCGAACAACACTGGGAGTTGTTCGTCGATGGATCTTCATCTCAACAAGGATCAGGCATAGGCATTCGACTCAGGTCGCCAACCAGTGAAACTCTCAAACAGGCGTTTTGATTAAACTTTAAACCAACAAACAACGAAGCAGAATACGAAGCACTGCTCGCCGGTATGCGACTCGCAAAAGGAATGGGTATCGAACATGTCAAGGCGCATTGTGATTCGCAGTTAGTTGCAAGCTAGTTCAGCGGCGACTACGAAGCCAAAAACTATCAAAAGGCTTCGCGACTTTGATATCTCTGTATTTTACCCGTTTTTAGCATGTATTTAGATCCATTTTAGCATAGAATCACCCCTTGTTCATACCATTTAGAGTTCCTTTTGTCCATTCTGCATACTTAGGAGTTTTGCATAAGCATTTGCATATATATTGCATATTGGAGTTGTTTTCAGGGCAAATGGACATTTTTTAGAGTTAAGGAAGAAGGGCGTGGATAACTCGACATGGACAACTTGATGTGCCAAACCGAGTCCTCTTCCAGAACACAAAAGCTTCACCACTCGACATAGTCAACTCGATGAAGAAACCCGAGTCCAACACTTGAGCAAATAACGAGCGCACTCGATCTCACCAGACCGAGTCCGATGCCAAGAAACAAACTTCACCACTAGACGAAGACAACTCGATCTCACCAGACCGAGTCCACACCCAAGACTGAAGATTTCACCGACTCGACGTGTTCAACTCGATCAGGCATACCGAGTTATGTCATCCGACCTAAGCAAACCTCAGCTATCTTATCTTCTTCTGTACTAGGGTTTTGGGGTTTTGTATAAATACCCCTCTGACAGCCTGCAGCCAGGGAGCCTCGGACATTCTCTCTCATTCTCTGACATTCCCTCCTGAATTTCGGGATCTTGTTTCTTTTGTGTTTTTGCAACATTTATAGTTTGTAATCCGAATTTGTTTAAGTTCTTAGTTTCTGAATCAAGTTCTTTGCTATTTACTTTTTATTTCATCTTGATTTATATGAATATGTTGTTTATTTCGTTTTCTGGGTTTATGCACTTCATGGATCTTGAGTAGTGAATTAGGGTTCTTGAGGATGGGTTAGATTCGTGGGATTCCTTGTTCTCGTTAGGTGTTTAAGTTTAAATCTGATTAAATCTCTTCTGGATTAGGTGTTCTTCATACTATTTCGTTTTTGATCAATTGGATATAGATTCAAGGCATTTCAGCACCGAGAGGTGTTCAATGAAATGCATGAACTAACTATTTCTGAGATTTACACATTCGAGCCTAAGACATTAGATGTTTAGAGTGTATTTCGACTTTGATGAACTGTTTTTTAATGCTTACTTAAGCTATGTTTCATTTATGCTTGTTTTCTGTTTCATTGAATAGGTGTTAAGATTAGGAAGTGGTTTAAGTTTGTTGATATCT
>VBRH01002413.1:0-10943 GCA_014578085.1 Cardamine resedifolia
AGGTGGCGATCAACCTATGCACGGATTGCCCCGGACGTCAGATTTACATAGAAGCCGAGGTCGCTTCCTTCCGAACTGTTTCATGGAAGAATAGTGTACAATAATTAGGTAAAGCTAATTATATAAATAAGTCTTTGTCAAATAGATAGTTACAAATTAACCATAATTGTCAAATTGTATGTAATTCGCAAAATATAGAGTTTCTGAATATCTAATGCGACATTTTACTTCGCTACTATAAATTGCATATCACTGACATAATTTTTAATAAGAAGCTATTGATAAGTTTATAGTATTAGGAAATTTTTAATTCGATAGAAAATTTATTTTTATTTTTTTGTCTTCATATCGATTTCCTATTTTTTAAGGTATTTGTAGTTCGTATATAATTATTGAATAGCAATATACAACAGTCCGGTCCGGGATAGAAGCAGTCCAGTTCAGGAATAGGAATCTATCGAACTCGCAAAGCCCCCGGGAACAGGAAGTGAAAAGAGGTTAGTCAATTCGAGCTCACGAGAATAGTATTATGAAAACATAAAGTTGATTTTAAACATATTATTAGACAGGGCGAGGCCAAAGTTTCTCCAATCCTATGAGGACAAACTTTATATATTGTATATACGTACTGGATTATAAACTTAGAAAAGTTACAGCAAATAATTTTTCAACAGTTCGCTATAGAATAGAAGCAGTCCAGTTCGGGAAGAAAAACGTATCGAACTATCAAATAACCCCGGAGCAGGAAGTTAAGAGAGTTCGGTGAATAACGGAAGTTTACGAACCGAATAAGAGTTCGCGTGAATAGCAGTATCGTAGTATAAATTTACAATTATTTCGATTAAACTAATTATAAAACCATAGCTAAACGCGGGGCCTTTACCCTAGTCTTTAATAAAATCCAAATGTTAACCCTTTACATAAACTACTAGGTTTTATTTATTCATATAATTTTTTTATAAAAGTTCGAAAATAACGATGAAATTTTCATGATTTTTAAGTTTATAGTATAATTTTTTGTTTAGATTTCTGGATTTAATGCTATCCAATTCTTGATAATCAATCATTTTATTTAACCATGTTTTATTAGAATTTTAGAAAAATGATTTTTACTAGTCAAATTGAATTTATTATTGTTGATTAACCATTAAAATTGTGTTTGGTTGTATGGATAGTAAAAGAATATTTGTATGACTTTTTTGAATATAAAATATCAAGATTGGAAAACTTCTCTGATATGACGCAAAGTTTTATATGTATTTTGGAAAGAACTATGTGCAAGAAATCATTGAAAAGGCTCTGTTTGCGATTGAAAAATTGAAACTTTTTGTCCTATTGGATTGAAAGAGTCTGAATTTGGTTTGAAATTGTGGATTTCATAAGATAAGAGTGGCATTTTTATTGTCTCACACTTATTAGTTCTTACAAACAAAAGAATTTGGGTTCACATGGTATCCTAGATATTTTGTCCATTTATATTCAAGTGGGACTTTAGATAATTTATCCATTCGTACTCTTTTTTTTTTCTGAATCGAACGTAAAATTAATTCAACAAAAAAAAAAACATTTTTACATCAAGTGTAAAATAAAGCTAAAATTTTAAAACTATTGCAGATTTCTTGTTTGTGAGTTTTTGAATTTGTCACCGTAAAAAAAACAATGTTTCCATACCTTTCTCATATTTCTTGTCTCCTATTGCTCGAAGTGTGGACAACCGGTTTCGGACCTGCTTATCAATGCTTTGGCCTAATCGGCTAGAGTTCCTTGGCGGTTTTCCATGTCTTCTATTGTTTCTTTCTTCCTAAATCATGTGAATTGCAGTTTGAAATACATACCTTAGAATCTATTGGTACTTCAAACCTATTTCTTCAACCTTTTCGGGTCTTTTTTTTTTTTAAATAACAGAAGCATATTCTGTTTAAATTATTAAGCTCAAGTTAACTTTACATGGACTTTGTTCTTCACACAACATATAAAATAATTTTAAGTTTGAGTAGTAATTCGGAGAAGACTTGTTACATTTCAAGAGTCAAAATACGCATTTTCATTGTATATTAAAATAAAACAACGTTGAGGGACATAATAATATGTTCCCGAACGCGGCACGCACCAAACCAATTGACCTACTTTCATTTTTTTTTATCCTGAACAATTTTATATAAGTTTGATCCGATTTTGGTTATACTTGCATGGTCTTTTGGTTTTGATTCCATATTAGCAAAATATATCTTCAAATCAAAGAACATCCAAAGAAAATGATATATGTCGTCAAATTTACTTTTTTTTGCAATTTGAATTTACGATTTGCTCGTATATGAAAAATAAAACTGAATCATTTTAATGCCTCCTTTTTTTTTTGTAATAATTATTCCGATACAGTTCGTGTTTGATTTGGATTGGTTCCTCTAGATAACAAAATATATTGGCTTACAATATTCAAAATTGATCATCTAAATTTTGTTTTCTTTTTGTTGGAAAAGAAACAAGAAAGGGGATTTGGGATAAAAAGGTCTTCAACGATATGAAGGCTAGCTCTTTAACGAAAAGGCAAGGGAAGCCTCGTCTTCGTGTAGGCCCCAGTGTTTCAGGGCGTGCTGGTTCAAAGAACAATTAGGGATTGGTAAGAAAATGGCGACATGGAAATTTTTGCCCGTTAAATACATAGAATAATTGGTAAAATTTTACTTAAAGTAAATTCCAATAAAAAGATTGATATACTAACGAAACCCATTTCCTCAATCCTAGCAACAATTGTGTGTGTATATATATATATATATATATATATACTGTAATCTGCCCTTGTATTTCTTTTTTTCAATAAAATCTCTTTGTGCCATATAATAGTTAGTCTTCATGCATTCTTCAGCTAGCTCATACGTCTCTGTGATAATTTGCTCCCACTTGAAAGTGGAAATAACAAGAAAGCATTAAACTTGAAAAGATTTATCGAAGTTATTTAAAAAGGTCAATTACAAACTAAACACAAAAGATCTACTTACTTTGCATGTAGTAGAGCATCAACAATCAGTGATTACGCCACCAACTTCTGCATTATTTATTGGGAATACTATACCACATCGGAAATTAAACAAGTATCTTAAGTAGTATATAAATGATATGAGAAAATTCAGTCAATTGGTTTTGAGTTAAAAACTGATAATTTAATATAGTATCAGAGTTCGATCACACGCTGTCCAACACGATCCATAATCGGTCCATTCCAAATTTGGTTTGCCGATCAATGCCCGAATATACCGAGATCAATGGTTAAAAATGCTATCATCTTAAGAAGACAAGAAGACGTATTAAAAATAATATTCCATATCGAAAATTGGGAGAGGTATTTATTGAAGCATACAATGACAAGCCCAACAATAAAACCACAAGTCGGTGTAATTAGGTTTCTAGTCATAGTAGTAATGAACATCATTGAAGTTATCTAGGGTTGCCAAAAGTGCAACTTCTATTTCTCTCTCAATTTCATCTTATAAGAAAACAATTTGAGTGTTTTTGGTGACTGTAAATAGTTTTAGTTTTTCATTTTATTTATACTAAATAAAACTTATTGAGCTAAAATCTACTTGACTAGAAATCTCTAGAGTATTAAGTAGTGTATGAAGGATATATGTCAATACACTCTTTGCCAATTAGTTTTAATTTGGAAGTTCATAATATAATATTATTATATGTAAAAGCAATCAAAATATCATTCAACACTACATAAAAACAGTACAATTCAGAGCTATTAAACATTACCTACAACTATTAATCACTCAGTCTAATAAGAACAGATTAATCACTAAAGACACTTGCTTCTAAGACCTGCTTCAGAGTATACTAATCTAACAGCATAACTAATAATACCAAGATATCGAGTTTTCCGAATTGGGTTTTCACAACTCAGCAAGAAATGTGACACTAACAGGATCAGAGACAACAGGCTGATGAAAGACAACTCTATGATCAGAAATCTTAAGTTCTTTCTTCAGTTTCTCAATTTTCAAGTCATTTTTTCTCATCTCTAGATTTCAAAACAACCATAATCCCTTTACCTGCTAATTGTCTGCATATATTAAATCCTAGTAAATAACTGTTGTAGCATTCGTTCGAGGTGTTTGTTAACAGAAAAAGTCAGGATCGATCTTTGGGATATCTCATTTTTAATAATCAAGTTTCCCTTTTTCTTTTTTTTTTCTTTTGATAAAAAATCAAGTTTCCTTTAAGTAAAAAAATAATGATAAAATTTCCATTAGTTATTGAAAAGATGGTGTTCACATGTATTTAACAAGACTTATTAGTTATTACAGAAAAAAAGAAATTGGCCAGGTTCTTAAATAAAAAAAGTGTTTTTCTACAAAAAAAAAAAAAAGGAATGGGTAATTTGGAGAAATACTATTCATTTATCTATTTTTAGATTAAGGTATAAAACACTAGAGATGACTTTGCTCTAAAAATAGAGAACCATTGAAAATGTTCTTAGACCATTAAAAATAGAGGACTATTTCTTCTCTAAAAATAGAGATATTAAAAAATAGAGGAAGAGTTTGCTCTAATGGTTGCCTCTATTTTTTATTTTTAAAATAATATTTGAAGTATATAATATTTATAATTTATTAACAAATTTGCACCAAAATCCTTTACTTTTCAATTTTTCAAATTTGATCCACTCATTTTTAAAATTAAATTTTTATTATAAAAGGAACATTTCATTACACCAGATAAAATTAAAAAGATAACTATTACTTTTAAAAAATATCTTCATTGGTATATTTTTTCCACAAATGATCAACTAACGCGTTGCATAGTAAAAATTGAGCTTCTTTATCTTTGATTTGTCTATAACGAGCAAGAAATTCTTGGAATTGGGTAGTCTCATTCTCCGTTATTTCGATCTCCGAAGGTGAAGCTTCTCTTCTTACTTCAACTTTTGCTTCGAGATCACGATCATCCTCAATTATCATGTTATGTAAAATTATACATGTAGTCATTATGTTATATATCACGTTTTTTTTCCAAAAACGAGCCAGACCTTTCACAATTGTGAAACGCGATTGGAGAACTCCGAATGCACACTCAACATCTTTTCTACATGTTTTTTTGTTGCATAGCAAAATATTTCTTTTTTTTTAGGCCCTTTGGCTCGTGAATAGTTTACACTATGGTGGATCATTTCAAATATATACCATCGTGAATAGTTTTCTAATCGCTTTGTCATTGTTTAGTAAAATCTTGTCACAGTAGATTGAAAAATGTGAAAGATTTGAACCGCTTTATCACTATTTAGTAAACTCTTGCCATAGCATATTGAAAAATGTGGATTTGAATCAGTTTTTCATTGTTAGCAAAATCGTGTTATAATGGATTGAAAAATGTTTGAAAATGTGAAAAGCTTTCAAACATTTTTTTATTGTGCTGTCAAATCATCTCTTAGATTGAAAAATGTGAGATACTCTAACATCTATAAATAGCTTCGTAGACTGTTCATTTCCATTCACAACATTGAACTATTCTATAACTTTTTATAAACATTCACCTTTTTTTTTCTTTCTCTAATAAGAATGTCTAAACGTGGTTCTCGTTCTTCTGGGTATACAAAAGAAGAAGATAAATTTCTATGTCAAGTTTACATGGAAATTTTTCATGACCCAATAACAAGTGTTTATCAAACATCCGAGAAGTTTTGGGATCGTGTGGTGGAAGCTTTTGAGAATGGAAAAACTGCAACTTAGTCTAAACGTTCAAAAAAATCAATCCAATGCCGATTTCAAACTATTGAGAAAGCAACAAGGAAACTAAATGCATGCATCAAACAATGTAAAAATCGATGCCCTAATGATGCTTCAAGTGATGATATTGTGAGTATTAATATATAAGGTTTCAGTTTACTTACTATTGTTGAATATCTATTAATTTATTCATGTTTTAAAAAAAAACTTTATACAGTTTAATCAAGCGAAAGAAATGCTAATGGAAGATCCAAAGTTCAAATCTGGTTGGAAATTTGATCATGTATGGAATATTATCAAGGATTTTGAAAAATTTAAAGATGGTGCCACCCCTGCAAAACAAGTTCCAAATCCATGCGGTTTCGGGTATACATCTTCAGAATCAGAAAATCCAACCCATGATGTTGCTACACAAGCATCTCCTTTGTCTTCATTTTCTCTAAATTTGGATGATGAAAACGATATTATTGGCGGATCTCCATCTCAACGACCAATTGGAATGAAAAAATGCAAGTTGAAAAGAAAATATGATGATCAAACATCAGCTGTTATCAAGACTTTGGAGGAAGGAAATAGACAACTTTTAGAACAATTAAAGAAAACAAGTTCTGTGAGACAACGCCATTTGGAGTTTCAAATAAAGAATTATGCATTGAAAGAAATTAAGGAAGAAAATAAAATTTTATTTAAAAACTTAAATACCATAGAAGATCCAAACATTCGTGCACATTTTCAAGCTCGACAACAAAAAATCTTAAGAAAAAAGGCCGGTCAAGAAGCTCTAGCTGCATCTACTTCATTTGGGTAATATTTTAGTGATATTGGTGGGTGGGGAAGTGATATACTAGATTATTAAGTCACTAGTTTATGTTGTGTTAAGTATGTCATTTGGGCAACGACAAAATTATTTTCAGTTTTTATCTATAATTTCATGCATTAGTTGTGTTTTTCTTAATTTATCATCTCTCATGTAATTTTTATTTTTAATTTAATATATGTTATTTTTGCATGTTATAAAAATAAGATAACCAAATTTAAAATATAGCTGCATATAAGTACGTAAATGAACACAACATTTTGTCTAAGTATAATATATATTTTGAAGGATCATATTGTAAATACAAAAAATGTTTCTCTATTTTAAGAATAAGGTATAAAAAAACTATTGAAGATGATTTTGCTTTAAAAATAGAGAAATCTCTAAAAATAGAGGTTCATCGGAGATTATTTAAATTTTAAAAAAAATGTTCCTTTAAAACTAGCGGAATGAATAGTTTTTCTCCCCTATTTTTAGAATAATGTATAAAGCACAATTGTAGATGATTTTACTCTAAAAATAGAGAAATATCTAAAAATAGAGAACGAGATGCACTTAGATATTTTGTCCATGTGTACTTCAATCCGAATTCTTGAACCTTTTTTTTCAATAACAAAAGCATTTTCTGTTAATATTAAGCTCATTTTAACTTTACATGCAATTTGTTCTTCACACTTTATATACCATAATTTTAAGTTGGACTAACTCGGAGAAGACTTGTTACTTTTTCAAGAGTCAAACACACATTTTGATTGCATGTTGAAAATAAAACACGTTCAGATAAAATATAAGAGCAGTTCCATCGGGTATCTAAAATAAGATATTATGTATTAAATATTAATAAAAATAAGAAAAAAAATGAGAGAGAATCATAAATTGTTTTTTATTGAGAAACTTTAGAAACAGTTCTAAACTAAGGATGGACAGATGTCAGGAACACACCAAACCATTTTACCTCGTTTCATATCTAAAGAAGAATATTGTGAAATGGAAGCTCCATATATATATATGCACAAATTTACATTTTGAATCCAAACCTTTAAATCAACTCAAAATGTATAAACTCGTCGTTTGCTTACTCACGTTGAGCTTTCTCTTGATCTCTGGACTATCAAACACAGCACTGGCCCGAGTACAATATGAGAATCTCCACATCCAAGTAAAGTTTTTGTTTTTTTTTAATTCCGAACAGTTTGATTGAAGTTTGTTCCAATTTTGGTTTGACTGTAGTTTATATTTTCTGGTTTATAAAATAGAGAAAATGAAAACCGAATACTAATTAGTTTTGTTCATCTAGACACGTACAAAATATATTGGCTTAAAATATTCAAAACTGATTAATTATTTTTTGTTTTTTTGTTTTTTTGGGAAAGAAATAGGAAAAAGGGTTTGGGATCCAAAGATCTTCACAGATATGAAGGCTCGGGTTCGTCACAGTGTTTCAAGCCGTGGTCCTGCAAATACTAATTAGGGATATATGTAAAATATTTATATACATATTATATAATAAATAGAAGAAATTATCAAAATATCACAAAATATATTAAAAAAATCATTGGAATATTTTTTTAGAAATAATATAATAGATATGTTCTAAATTATTTGTAAAACTTAATTAAATTTTTTGATGATATATATTTCAGGTAAATTTTATTTTATAAGATCTTTTAATAATTTTAATTTAATTTATTTTTGGGCGGATACTATCAAATTTGGATATCCAATATTCATAGATCCAATAATTATTTCTTGGATTCGAATACTCTAAAATTTCAAGATTTTCCATCCTTGCCTGCCTATCCCTAGTCACACAATACTCCATATGGTGGACAAGGAAAATCTCATAACTAACGAAACCATTTCCTCAAGCCTAGCGACAATCGTTATATATATATAGTAAATAGTAAATGTAATCTGTTCTGCCCTTCTATTTCTTGTTTTTCAATAAAGTCAAGCATTCTTGATATCGATTTTGTTTCTTATCTTTAGTTGACCCATGAAGGATGATATATATATTAACGATTCTTGGAGAACCAAATAACTTCAAAAGAGGAATAAACGCCTCACACATTCTCTTCGGTCCATAATAGTTAATCTTTATGCATTGTTCAGCTTGTTCATACGTCATAATTTCCTCCCACTTGCAAACCTTCCTGCTAAGTGGAAATAACAAGAAAGCATTAAACGCATTAAACTTGACAAAGATTTATCGAAGTTATATCAAATGGTCAATTACAAACTAATTAACACAAAAAAATACTTACTTTGCCTGTGCCAGCTAGAGCATCAACATCAGTGATAACACCACCAACTTCCGCATTATTGATCTTTAAAAGTAATCAAAATATTGCTCAACATTACACAACAACCGTACAATTCAATATCTGATTCTTTCTTTTCTCAGAGCTATCTGATTAAACATTGCTACATATTAATAACTCCGTCTAATAAGAAGAGAAAAATCTGTAAAGACACTTGCTTCTAAGAGCATAACTATATTGTACCAAGATATCGAGTTTTTCGAATTGTATTTTCACAAACTCAGCAAGAGATGCGATACTAGCAGAATCAGAGACGTCAAGCTGATGATACTTTGATCATAAATCGGAGCTCTTTTATCAGTGTCTCAATAGATAGAGTCTGGTAATTTGGGTGATGTTTTAGTATTCAGAATCTCTAGGATCTGAAATCTTGATTACTTTGTTTCTTGATCTCATGTCTTCTTAAGTTGTTATGTTCTTGGTTTAGCACTTTAACTTGAATCATAGTTTGAATACTTTTATATATGATCTATTTGTGATATAGATATACTAGGATGAATAGACCGGCCCTGTATGAAATTGTGGACATGTCAAATTGTGTAATGTAATGTTTAATTGTTATATAAATATTATAGATGCATGTTCTAACGGTCAGTTTTTTTATTCTTTCTTTTTAAAAGTATTTTCAATTTCAACGATTATTTAGGGTAACAAATCTCACTGCTGCCAAAAAAAAAAGGTAACATATCTGGACTATATAGGAGCTTAAACCCAACTTTCCTATTGTTTCCCGGTATATTATAATTTGATGTTTAATGGTTTTATTTTTCTAACAACAACAGTCAACAACAAAGATAATTTGACCAGAAAATAATTAAGATTTTAAAGAAGCAAATTCACTTGTTTGGTTAATAAATTATAATTCGATATTTTCCAAATAAAAACAATTTCAGTGAGAATCCCGAACAATCCTTTCATGGCTCTTAGAACCGATGAATCTTCTACTATTGTGGATTTTGATTAGTGAGCTTGGAAATTGTTTGAACTCAGCTACCTTTCACTATACACTTCTACTCCCACATATATGTTCGAATTTAGATATATGTAAAATAAAATGGAATATAGCAAATTAATTAAAGCTTAACTGTGTTATTGTATGTTCAAAATTTGCAATCAGTCCTCTTTGATATGTGTTTTGCTCAGTCCGTGATGTCACTCAATCTCATTTCGTATAATTCATCAGTTAATACAAAATAATTTGAACCCTGTTCGATGAGATTTAATTACCAAATCTTTTTGCTTTCAACATGAACATAAATGTCGTTGTGCTTAAAATTACCATTCTTTTATTTTATTTTTGAATAACCATTATTGTTTCAGTATTCAGAATGTAGGATCTGAAATCTGGTACTGGATTTGATTACTTGTTTGTTTTATCTCCTGTCTTCTTAAGTTCTTAATTGGTTTAGTACTTTTAACTTCAATCATAGTTTGAATACTTTTATGATCTATTTGTGATCGAGATATAATAGAATGAATATCTAATGAAGTATAACCATCTTAATGAGTTGTTTTATCAGAAACAAAATTTGGTTACAAAAGCGTTAATCGTGTGTGTCCCATACCATAATGAAGCTTGTAATGAATATTAATAAGAGAATCTGAAAGTTCATTTAAATATAACTGTGTTACAACGGTATCAAGATCGATACATAAACAGTGAGAAAACCCTAATGAGCATCTTATTAAAACATAACAACAAGAAGAAGAAAATATTCTCTGAAACCTAACTAGACTTCGCCTTCACTCTCTGCTTCTTCGTCACTCTCTGCTTCCTCTTCACTCTCTTCTTCTTCGTCACTCTCTTCTTCAAGTTCTTCAAGAATAGTTTGGCGACAGAGAGGGCATGAGTTATTATATCGATATAACCACTCCAGGACACATTTTTCATGAAACCAATGCGAACAATTAGGCATTTGGTCGTAATCATCCGATCCTGCCGACATATTCTCCAAACAGATGGCACATGTCTTCTCCAATTCTGACTCTGTTGTCGGCGGAGCAGAAGAATAGGGCACAAGGTTGGATACCTTATGGGTAAGTTTAACGAAGACTTGGATAAACAAAGGTTGTTTAAAA
>VBRH01002414.1:0-10972 GCA_014578085.1 Cardamine resedifolia
ATCTAGGGTTTACATAAAGTTGGGTTTTTTGTTTAGGGTTTAATAGGGTCTGAAATCTACTAATTATGGTGTATTATTGTGAATGAGGGCCGTGTTATATGTTTTATAGAATTAGGGTCGAGTTCGAAATTAGGTTTGAATTTTCGGATCTGTTAGAATGTGTGTTTAATTTAAGTTTAGTGTTTGATTTATTGAGTGTTCTTTCTTGAATTGCAGATTTGACCAGAAAAAAAAATCCCTAATTTTGAAGCCTTCTTCGGTTCCGAAGCCTTCTTCGATTCCTCAACCTTCTAAGAAGACATGTAAGAAACAAGATAAGAGGAAGATTAAACCGTCCAGGTATCAGCAATCTTCTTATACGGGAAGGGAAGAACAAGAAGCAGACTAAAGTTTAGATTATTCTTATTTATGATTTTATGATGTTGAACTTATGATGTTGTTGTTGGTTTTTTATTTTTCCTTTGATGAATGTGGAACTCATAGGTATGAGATTTGGCGCAGCCTCATATTGTCCGTTTATTTTATTTGGGAGGAGCCCACTATATGATGTATGCACAGTAATTTGCTTTTATTTCTCTATATATACGATCGTTTGTAAACACATCTTCTTAAGGCAATAACTTCTCTCCTTCTCTTCTCTCTCAGTATCCCAATCTTTTACGGTATCCCGATCTTTCACGGTTTTTATAAAACGTTATCAGCACGATCGCTCCGATCGAATATAAAAGTTTTCCGCCAGAAGTTACTATTCATCACCGGAAGTACTATTCACACCATCCGTTACTATTCACACTGCCAGAAGTACTATTCACACCATCCATCGGAAGTTACTATTCATCGCGAAAGTACTATTCACACTATCCGTTACTATTCACGCTGCCAGAAGTACTATTCACACCATCTGCCAGAAGTACTATTCACACCATCCGCCGGAAGTACTATTCACGCTGCCGGAAGTACTATTCACGCAACCGTCACTTTTCATACCAGAGTTACTATTCACGCATGAGTCACTATTCACTATTACCGTTCATCCAATCCGTCAATATACCGTAAAAGGTTAAATTTAATTCATATCCAATTTAATTATATTTCAATATTATTTTATATTATTATTTTTCAGGAGTTTCCTGAACTGATCGTAAAAAAAGGATATACCTTCACGATCATGATCATGATCATATGAGACTATGTCTCCTCTGATCATATGGCAGGTTCTGCCTCCATAAAATAAATGTCTTGATAATATTATTAATTTCGTGTAGAACATGATAATTTTTTAGTTATTATTATTTCGTCTAGAAGACGAAAATTTTACAGTTATTATTATTTCGGCTAGAAGACGAAAATTTTACAGTTATTATTATTTCTTCTAGAAAACGAAAATTTTACAGTTATTATTATTTCGTCTAGAAGACGAAAATTTTACAATTATTATTACAGCCGCCTGTATATTACCATTTTTATCTGATTTTAGAAAAATTTTCTGATTGAATATCAAGAATTTTCAGATCAATGTTTCTTCACTTCCAACGGTCATAAAACGGCTATAAAAACGGCTAGTGAACAGTATTTTCAATCTATAAATACATTCATTTTCTCATTCATTTCATCAAAACAAAATATTTCATCTCTTTAAAATCTCTCTCCGAAAAAAAAAGAAGAAGAAAAATCGTTTTGAAGTTTTGAAGAATGTTTCGGTTATTTTTAATCTTCGTTTTTGGAATCATTGTTTCTTGTATTTATAACCTTTGTTTTGGAGATTTTGCTCCGGGCGAATTTGGTATGAATATTAGCTTACTCGTTTGTTCGCTATTTCTTTTTGTAATCGCATTACTTATTCCAGTCGCTCATATGTTTTAATTTGCTATGTAATCGCAATATGAATAAATGATATTTTAATCAATAAAATTCTATTCGGTATATCGATGGAAACCAATACGGCAAAGGAGAGATACCTTAGTCTGGAGACATGGCTTTGCCGATCCCGACGTGCCAATTCTTGGTTAACAATTTCACGTACTCGAATAAGAATCTTGGTATCATTCGTATTTATTAAGTTCATATTGCAATATCTTATTTAAATTTATATTGATTTATGATTACAGTAATCATGTCAAACTTGGCAAAACTCGAGATTGCTGCCCTTGATATTTCTGGGAAAAATTACATGGCTTGGGCAGTAGCAGTCTAAAGGCATCTAAGAGGAAAACAACTTCTCGATACCATCGATGCGTCAAAAACGACATCAGAAGAGAAAAAGGCACAATCGATGATATTTTTGTGCCACCACATCCATGATGGTCTACAAGACCAAAACATCACTAAAAAAGATCCTGCAGATCTTTGGAAATTACTCGCAGATAGGTTTGATCACCAAAAATATGTGATCTTACCAAAAGCCAAACATGAATGGCTTAATCTCCGATTTCAGGATTACAAAAGTGTGGGAGAATATAATTCCGCTTTATTCGGAATTACTTCCAGGATGATATTATGTGGAGAAGAAGTGAATGATTATGATATGATCGAAAAAACACTCCAAAAATTTCATCCTGGAAATGTGATCCTGCAGCAAAAATATCGAGCAAAAGGATACACCAATTACTCAGAGTTGATGCAAACTCTTCTTGTTGCTGAGCAAAATAATGAGCTTGTGACGTTGAACCATTAGACTCGTCCAACTGGATCAGCACCATTACCAGAAGTGAATGTTGCATCGTCCAATCATAATAATTATGGACGTGGACGTAGACGCGGCCGTGGCCGTGGTCGTGGTCGTGGTCGAGGACGAGGACGAGGACGTGGACGTGGAAGAGGATTTTATTTTAATAATTTCAACACCGGGAGAATTAATAAAAATTCTCAAGAAAATAAAGTTGGTAAGGCCGTGAATAAGCATTATGAAAATGTGTGCTACAGATGTGGCATGAAAGGACATTGGTCCAATACATGTCATACGCCAAGACATTTGGCAGATCTGTATCAAAAAAACTAAAAAAGGAAAAGAAAAGGAAGGTGAAACCAACTTCATCTCTGATGAATCTGGACCCTCTTTCGATGACATTGATAATGATACACATCTCGATATTTCTGATTTCCTCATCGATCCTGAGGATATCAACGCCAATCAAGTTGACTAAAGTTTTTTTTTAAAATTTGTATTATTTGTATTTCTGTTATAAACGTGTGTTGTTATTAATGTAATATTTTATGAATAATTTAAATCCAGATTATGTCAACATCTGCGATTCGGGATGGAGATTTATGTCTAGCAGACAGTGCTACAACACACACAATACTTAAAGATAAAAAGTATTTCTCCTCTCTAAATTTAAAAAAATTCGCTGGAAGCGTGAGAACCATATGTGGGGATGCCAAGATTATTATGGGCTCTGGAAGAGCTTGTTTTTCAATGCCAAGGGGAAATAAAATTGAAATAAATGATGCATTATATTCCCCTAAATCCCAGAGAAACTTAATAAGTTTCAAAGATATCCGGAGAAATGGATATCATATAGAAACCATGAATAAAAATGGTATTGAATATCTCTGCATCACATCACTTATTCCGGAAAGGAAAGTTATATTAGAGGAATTACCAGCATTATCCTCTGGATTATATTCCACAAAGATTCATATAATTGAATCATATGTTACAGTAAACCCAACGTTTACTGGTACCTTTAAAGTATGGCATGAAAGACTTGGCCACCCAGGTTCAATCATGATCCGAAAAATTATAGAAAATTCAAATGGCCATACATGGAAAAATCAGAAGATTTTTCAATCAAAAGAATTTTCATGTAATGCTTGTTCTCAAGGAAAACTCATAATTCGGCCATCACCAGCCAAAATTAGGAATGAATCTCCAATGTTTTTAGAAAGAATACATGGGGATATATGTGGGCCTATTCACCCACAATGTGGGCCCTTTAGATATTTTATGGTATTGATTGACGCATCTAGCAGATGGTCACATGTGTGTCTATTGACTACACGAAATATGGCTTTCGCACGATTCATTGCCCAAATAATCAGGTTGAAAGCACAATTTCCTGATTATACAATAAAGAAAGTAAGGCTTGATAACGCTGGTGAATTCACTTCACAAGCTTTCAATGACTATTGTATGTCATTAGGTATTGATGTTGAACATCCGGTCCCGCATGTTCATACACAAAATGGCATGGCTGAGTCTTTGATTAAACGGTTGCAACTCATTGCTAGACCATTAATATTGAGAACAAAGCTCCCAATTTCGATATGGGGTCATGCAATCTTGCATGCTGCAATGCTAATTCAAATACGGCCAAATGCATATCATAAATACTCCCCATTACAATTAGCATCTGGCCAGGAGCCAGACATATCCCATCTCCGAATTTTTGGGTGTGTGGTTTTTGTCCCTATAGCCCCACCACAAAGAACAAAAATGGGACCACAGAGGAGATTGAGAATATATATCGGGTATTCATCACCAAGTATAATTTGGTATCTTGAACCGAAAACTGGTGATATGTTTACGACACGTTTTGCCGATTGCCATTTTAATGAGGATGAATTCCCAGCGTTAGGGGGAGGAATTAAAGAAGTTCCAAAAAGTATTACATGGTGCACACCATCATTATTGCACCTTGATCCCCCTACGAATCAACGTGAAGTAGAAGTTCAGAAAATTGTACTTTTACAAAATATGGCAAATCAGTTACCCGATGCGTTCAATGATACAAGAAGGGTGACAAAATCATACATACCCGCTGCGAATGTTCCATCAAGAATTAATGTTCCTGAAGAACAAACCGATGTAAACATAGCAAATGAACCTAAAGTTCAGTTGAAAAGGGGGAGTCCGATGGGATAAAAAGATAAAAATCCCCGGAAGAAAAAGAAATTAAGAAAACTGAATGAGAAAGGTTATGAAGAACCAGATACAGAGAAAAGTCATGAAAACAAAAATGACACAGAAAAATGTGAGATTTCCATCAATTATACCCACAATGGAAAAATATGGGTTAGAAATGAGATAGAAGATAATGATGAAATTTTCTCATTCTCTGTATCAAAAGATATTGATCATGAATGTGATGATCCAGAACCAAGGTCCATATTAGAATGCCAGAAAAAATCTGATTGGGAGAAATGGAAAATGGCCATGGAAATTGAGTTGAACTCCCTCAATAAAAGAAAAGTTTTTGGACCTATCGTCACAACACCGGAACATGTAAAACCGGTTGGGTATAAATGGGTTTTTATACGGAAAAGAAATGAGAAAAATGAGGTAACAAGATATAAAGCCAGACTAGTTGCCCAAGGATTCTCTCAAAGACCGAGAATTGATTATGAAGAAACATATTCCCCGGTTATGGATGCAATCACATTCAGATTTTTAATGAGTTTGACATCCTTTAAAAATCTTAATATGCATCTAATGGATGTTGTGACAACATATCTATATGGATCAATTGATAAGGATATATACATGAAAATCCCAGAAGGATTGAAAATGCCTGAAGCATTAAGTTCAAAATCTAAAGAAATATGTGCAGTCAAATTACAGCGATCACTTTACGGATTAAAACAATCTGGACGCATGTGGTTTAATCGCTTAAGTGAATACTTGTTGAGTAAAGGATATCTCAACAATGCGATATGCCCTTGCGTATTCATTAAGAAATCTTTATCTGGATTTGTGATCATTGCTGTATATGTTGATGACCTGAACATAATTGGAACTCAAAAAGATATTGATGATGCAAGAATTCATATGAAAAAAGAATTTGAAATGAAAGATCTTGGACAAACAAAATTCTGTCTTGGGCTCCAGATCGAGCACTTTCCAAGTGGAATTTTTGTGCATCAATCAAATTATACGAAAATGATCTTAAAACGCTTTTATATGGATAAAGCGACCCCTTTGAGTATTCCAATGGTCAATAGATCGCTCAACGTTGAAAAAGATCCATATCGACCTTGTGAAGATAACGAGGAAGAATTAGGTCATGAAGTACCTTATATGAGTGCTATATGAGGACTTATGTATCTTGCAAATTGTACCCGACCGGATATTTCATTTGCTACAAATTTAATTGCAAGATATAGTTCGTCTCCTACACGTAGAAATTGGAATGGGATAAAACATATATTTCGTTATCTTCAAGGAACTATTGATCTGGGATTATTTTATCCTCAAAATGCAAAATTTGGTTTAGTTGGTTTTGCAGATGCAGGATATTTATCAGATCCGCATAAAGCCCGATCACAAACCGGATATGTTTTCACCATTGGAGGAACTGCTATCTAATGGCGATCTCAAAAACAAACTTTGGTTGCCACCTCTTCAAACCATGCAGAAATTATTGCACTTCATGAGGCATGCAGAGAATGTGTATGGCTCAGATCCATGACTCAACACATTCAAGAAACCACAGGAATAATCACCAGAACAGAACTGACAATCTTGTATGAAGATAATGCTGCATGCGTTGCCCAGACAAAAGAAGGATATATCAAGAGTGACAGAACAAAACACATCCCACCAAAATTCTTCTCTTACACTCAAGAGCTCGAGAAAAATCAAGAAGTGGATATCCGATATATTCGCTCATGTGACAATGTAGCAGATTTATTTACCAAGGCGCTTCCTACAACAACATTCAAGAAACATATTCAAAATATCGGGATGCGTCATCTACGTGATATATAAGGAAGAGATCATATCCTTCACATCGAGGGGGAGACTGCACTCTTTTTGCCTTATCATGGTTTTTATCCCATTGGATTTTTCCATGATAAGGTTTTTGACGAGGCAGTACGTAATATTCGAGGGGGAGTTTGCGTGGTTGTACTCTTTTTACCTACTATGGTTTTTCCCACTGGGTTTTCCTAGAAAAGGTTTTCAATGAGGCAACATATACATCAAGCAAGAGACTTAGTGACACTGGTCTCCAAGGGGGAGTGTTACGAAAAGTCAAAATTATCGGTGCAGCCTCATATCGTCCGTTTATTTCATTTGTGTGGAGCCCACTGTCACTATGCATGCACAGTAACTTGCTTTTATTTCTCTATATATACGATCGTTCGTCGATCGTTTGTAAACACAACTTCTTAAGCAATAATAATCTCTCTCTTCTCTTCTCTCTCAGTATCCCAATCTTTTACGGTATCCCGATCTTTCACGGTTTTTATAACAAAATGTTAATTGTTATATTTAATAATTAATTTTATTATTAATTTTAATGAATCGACAAAACTGATCATTGAAAGTACATATGATCTGATAAAACCAATCATTAAAAGTACTTAAGATCTTATATAAAAAAAGTACAAAGAAAGTATTTAGGATCCGACAAAAAAGTATATAAAATATTAGAAAATGTTATAACATAGTTGTACTGTAGTTGTACCCAATTTGTCAGTTGTACCTCCAAATTTACATAGTTGTACTTTGATGGTTTAATGTTTAATTAGTTATACCATACTCTAAATTATATTTTTATAGTTGTATTTATCACATTAGATTTATAAAGAACATTTACTATAGTTTCACAAAAACAAATGTGTTTAAAGACAATTTTTAACATTTTGGTAATTTCAAGTGTTTTACATCTAAACAAATTTTAAGAGTATAAGACATTTGTTGATAAAATATGATTTTAGGTGACAAATAACCAAAAAATTGATTTTCCCCTTTCTTATTTAGATGATATTGATCTTAAATGAAGACAAGTTAACACAAACATAGTTTTTCTAATACAAATAACCAAACTTCAAATTATATTCAACATACATCACATTTTTACGGAATTGCACCTTGACAGAAATGAACACAAATTAGTCTTTCTAATACAAATAACCAAACAATATAGCCACAACAACATAATAATAGAAATTAAAGACCATTCGATATGCCATCAAATAGCCAAAAAATAATCTTCATTATTTGAGATAGATGATAGTCTTCGCTTAGGATCCACTTGCGGAATGTATGTCAATTTCAGTAGCTTCATCTCTCATCATCTTCTTGCATATGATGTGAACCAACTCATAATAAGTGACTTCCTCTATAGACGTCTTCATCACTAAAGTGTAAAGTCGATATTCGTTTTGAATCTATTTCATATAACCTTCATTATTTGAATAATATCCTCCATAATCAAAATGTATGATTATGCATAGAATATTTTTCATTTTTCCCTAAAAAAGAATAAAATAACATTGGATATTAATTTTCTGGTACTCTTAGCAATACCAAGTTGTATCAGTTTTACTAAATGTACACAGTTGTACTAGTTTTTCTAAATGTACACAGTTGTATTAGTTGTACCCGTTCTGGGTAATTTCGTGTTTATCAATGATTTTGATTTCTATCTACCTATGATTTAGTATTATTTTACCAACACAATCCATAAAATACCAACTATTAACACTATAAGACATTAATTTATCAAGATAACATGTTTAATAACCCAATGTGCACAAAAAGAAAATTATATTTTGAAATCTACAATATATCTAATTTTAATGCCCATGAACATTGCAATTACAACCTCCCAATTTTGTTCATACCCACACAAAATAACAACAAATCGTTAATATAACAATAATAGAAAAAGAAAAGAGAAAAAATCACCTCAAAAATAAGCTTCAAACTTCCATCAATGGTGGTTTCTAAGAGAGAAGAACATGAAACAAATGGGACATATGTCTAGATGTAATTGGTCCATTATTTATTTTTTCAATTTAATTTTCACCAATAGAAACCAACTACTTTTCATCTCTCTTCCATATCATCCGATTTTATTTATTTATTTATTAAATTTTGTTTGAAATATTAAATTTTTAATGAGAGGAAGGAGGGTTAGTTTTGGAAATTCACTTACAAAGGGACATAAAGATTAAAAAAAGATACAAAGAAAAAATTCTTGTCTTAAGGGCATCTAAGACAAAAACCCTTATAGAAACCAACAAACAAGAAGAATTTCCAACATTAATCTATTAAGCAGAACCGGACAAATATAAAACTGATGAATACTTTTCTATATCTATTTTTTTCCTTTACTAAATCTTAGGCTGAACTTATGAATATCTAAATTTTTATAAATAGATAGATTCTACAAAACTAATAAAACTAATAAATTTCTATTTTTTACAAATAGATAGATTCTATAAAACTAATAAACTAATAGATTCTATAGAACTTATGAACTTATAAAACTAATAGATTCTATATCTATTTTTTCCTTCAAATAAAGAAATCAAAGTATTAATAATTTTATTCTAGTTTATGAATTTTCCTTCATATTATAATTGTACTTATGATTAAAAAAAAATACCAATTATAGAGTTTTGTGTTTATAAATTATAGATCAGTATCTGATGAATGAACATCCAATTCAGGTTTTTTTTTAAAAGAAGTGTAAAGATTGTTTGTTCTCTAAGATAGGTTTTGAATCCTTTTGAGAATTCTCTCACTTTATATTATGCGATATTTATGTAAACCTTTATATTATGCGATATTCAAGAGTTTACATAAAGATATAAATTTGAAAACTGAATTTATGAATGATTGAGTTGTGTTGAGTCATGTGTATTTTTTTTTCCTAACAAGTTTATTTAGGGTCATGGTAGACTAGGGTAAAATTACTTATCTCAACATCCCTACTGAAAATAGGTTCAAAACGTGGCTTGAAAAGTATTTTTTAAGAACTTTATAACTTTGTAAACTCTTTTCGAAGTGATAATAAACAAATAGACATTAAAAAAAAAAGTATTTGTTATGAACTGTGTATTGCATCAAATGTTTTTCAAATGGTTTTTGGGTAAGTATATGCATATCTCTACACTTGGTATCAGTTTAATAGCAATTGAGTTCTCTCTGCAAGTTGTCAAACTTAAATGTCCATGGCAATATAAAAGCTTGAATCAAAGCTGAGTCAATTCAGAGAGCAATAATAGAAAAGAGGTGATGCGTTTTGTGTTTTTAAAATAATCTTGAAGATTGAAATATGTTCATGATTGTGAGATGCACCCAGATTCAACGATGTTTCATGTTTGTTGAATTAATCTCCTCAACTTAGCACTACAAAACAGAGTGATAGAGAGGGGGCACCATATGTGTTATAGCATCGGTGTCGTTACTCGTTACTATTGAAAGTCCGTAAATGTTACTAATAAATTTTTGATTTTAGTCAAAATAATGATTCAATTTAGCCTATAGCTTTATAGTAACAATAATCTGGTATCTTCAATAGCTTTATTTATTAATTTTTAAACCAAATTGATCCATGTAAAGAACAAAAAAAGAAATAATTCTTTGATGACTTGACTTCTATAGCATTGTTATCACTTTCTCAACACAGTCAGCAATGAAATTTTACTTGACGCAATAACTTTGTTGACAAATCATTCAACTTGAATAATGAAAAAAATGTCGTCATTGGCATTCACTTTATACAAGCTGCAACTAAAGAAATCTACAAACAGTAAAAAAGACCCTAATTTTTAAATCCTAACGACGCCAAAATGAGGCCTAAATCCCAAGTAGAGAAGAACAAGACAATACCAAACAATGTGTAAACCAATATCGAACAAGAGTAGAGTGATTAATGATTAGTTACTTGTTGAGGAGCCATGACGATTGTGGACAACATTTGCAATTCCGATGTAAAAACATCTGTTTGATTAAAACAAACTCTGCAACAACCCATCAGACGCCCCTCATGGAATAAAATCTGAGCACAATTCTGATTTAGCTCCTGAGATACATACATGATATTTGCCGAAACTATGAAGTCGGGGTAATCAAATAATCTCAGTACGTTGCAGTACTTGAGGATCGAATCCACGAGGAACAATGGCTACACTACGAAACACAGAAGTTCGAATTAAGCTAAAACGAAGTAAAGAGTTTTTGTTTGGTTTTCAAATTCTAAAAAAAATGACAAAGTGCAGAAAGTAAAAACGATGTAAA
>VBRH01002415.1:0-10016 GCA_014578085.1 Cardamine resedifolia
TCTGGCCGAGTAAATCCGACAGATATTAAAATGAGTGGTTCAAAGCTGAAAAATGCAACCATCTCATATACAGTAAATTTTTCGTTTGTACTCTCAAAAGTCTTTCTGTCGAGTCTTGTCTAGTTAGGTCAAGTCTTTCGAGTCGTCATGTGTCTAGAGTCATTTCTATTCATGTGGGGGATTGTTGGAACTCGTTTTATGACAAAGTGGTTTCGGCCATTTTCCGGTGGACTTTCCGGTGAAGACGTTCACCGGAATGACCGGTCTTGGGCACAATAGAATCGTCGCCGCAAGCACTACATGATAGTGTTTCAGAATGTCAAAAACAAAATTTGTTTGAATGAGAAATTGATGTCCGAAGTGAGAAGCTTAGAAATATTACAAACTTTAAAATTTGACTAAATGTCAAATATTTCACTTTGGAAATTAGAGGAGAAATCCAACTACATTTAGGCTGGATTTAAGATTTGGAAAATGAGCTTACAACCCATAAATTTGTTTTAATTTCCCCAAATTCATTTGATTTAAAATTGTTGATTAAATAAACAAATATCTTTATTTGAAATTTTTATTATAACAATAAAATCAACTTATGACATTTGATGTAATTAAGGTTGGAAAATTCCTTTGACTTGGTCATTGAGAATCAATTCTCTTAATTGCTCAGATCATAGAAGTAACTCATCTTCATCATTGAATCATTGACGTTAGTTGTGCTTAATAAGTGTGGTGTTTTTGTCTTCTCCTTGATGAGATGAACATACACAAAAAGAAAAATCGCTCACCTCTCTCTTCTTTTTTGGTTTGGGTACGAGAACACATCACATATTTGGGTTCGTGAGTTTCTATTTTTCGGTGTTGAATAAAGGAAAATCTGCAGTTATATCCTGAGAGTTTTACCGCTACAAAACCGTCACACTACGGGGCGTATAAAGATTTAAGGAAAATATATATGTGTAATAAGGAATTTTTCGTATTACATGGGAGTTTTTGTTCAAGTTTTGTGAATTACTCCGTACCAGTGAGTCAGTGACACTGGAGTCCTTAATACGTTCTTGAACATATGTACCTGGGACCTAATCCATAGTTTATTCCCATGTTCAAGAATAAACTTTATGTACCTGGGAGTTTTTCGTATATAAAAAGAGTTTGGTTTTTAATTTAACGTTTTTAAAATATATTTATTTCAATGAATTAGTTCTATCTAAAATAGAAATGTTTGGGAGTTTGATAGATTTTGATGTTAATACTAGATTAAAATGTGTTAAATAGTTTATATTTGTTAGAAAATGTGAAGTATTTTTACCTTTGTTCTAAAAGTTCCCGTCTAATTCCGATTACTCTCTGCCTAGTCGCTAGGTCCACTCTATCCGCCTCGATTAATGACTAATCCCTTGTTATCCGATTACTCTTTGCCTAATCCGATTACTCCCCGCCTAATCCGATTACTCCCGTCTAATCTTGCATATCCTGATTATTTTTAGGTTGTAAGTATAAAATAATTTTTTTTTTTTATTCATATATTTAGATTGGGAGTTTGTGATGCTCTACAATAACTTATGTTCAAAATTTTAATAAAAATCATAAAATTATATCTTAAAAATATGTTTTCATGTGTTTACTGCAATTTTGAAAACAAATTATATAAAAATTTAATTATAATGGATTAATATATTTTTAAAACATTAAAATATCCCTAAAACAAATCCCCGATTAATCCCTGTATAATCTCCAATTTTCCGATTAATCGCTAGGCCCTGCTTGGCCGTCCGACTAGCGCCTAATGAATTCTTGAACATGGGAATAAACTATGGATTAGGTCCCTTTCAAAATTCTCTAAACAAAAAAATATATATAAATAAAATTTCTAATTTATATTATTCTTTGATATCCTTTCTGCAAAAAAAAAGTGATTTCTTTCGTTAATATTATATGTTCGAAGACGTTTTTATTTCCAAATCACTTTTTCTTAAAAGGGTAGCCCTCTTCTTAATCTAGGTCTTAATACCTTAAAATATACACTGCTATTATTTTAACATAGTCTGCACATACGCATGCCAATGGTTTTATTATATACAGTTTCTTCATTATATATATATATATATATGCATCAATACATTGAATTATTCTGATGCAATAATAATACGTACTCTTACAAATTTACAATGAGAAAGTTTATATTATCTGGAGCAATATGCATTTTCTTATAAAGTTATACCGATAATTAGTATTAATGCTACTAGTTGGCAAAAAGGTATATATTATTGTTAATTCGTTGCTACCTTATTAATTTTACACATACATGCAATATTAGTAACAATACACAAATGCTGATCCACTATCGATCGTTCGAGTCGTATCCATTACTATTACGGTGTATAATTGTTTTGACTGAATCTTCTTCGTCGATGATGTCGACGTCATAGTAAATTTATGGTGGTATTTAACAAAACAAATATACGTGTGAAATTCTTGTTTATTTCAAAGATCATTAGTTTTAATCTTTGTAGTTTATCCAAGAAAATTTAACTTAACCAGTTATATGAATATTGTTTCGGTGATTTCAATGTTGAATTGGATTTTCAATGATACGCTAGAGAATTTTGAAAAATCTTCTTAATCCTCGACTCAAGTGCAAGACTCCAAAGTAAATTAAAACACAAAACTAGGAGGTTTTTTTTTTTTTTTGAGGAAATTTTCTTACAATTAATAATTCTAACACATCATAACTTTAATACACATACACAGAAATAATTGTTTACCCCTAATTGGATATAGTGATTACTAGACTAATTGGTAATAAGGCATGATGGATGTAGAAAAAAGTGTAGCGTCATAGTGCAAAGTGTAGACTAATAGACATAATACGATTTTCTACAATGATAGAAGAGATGATTATTCACAGATAACCAGAAATATACAACTATGTTAAAATATAATAAATAAGTATACATTTTAGCTGTCGAAAATCATGAACATTTAAATTTTTTAAAACCTAAATGTTTCTTTTTGGTATAACAATAAACCTAATTAAGTCCAAATTTTAGCAAAAATAAAACTCCAATAAACCTAAGTGTTATTTGACAATTATTATAGCAGAATGCTATTGCACAAAGTCCGTTACGCTAAACTGCATTAAATAAGAGCAGGCCTGTACGTCACTTTATCTTTTTGTTCAAACGAATATAGGTCGTTTATATATAAGTTAAATCTTTTTTTTTTTGTTAAAATATATAAGTTAATCTAGATGGAGACAATAATCTAAGTTTCTTTTCTTTTAATAAACAATAATTTACAGAAGTTCCATTCAACCGATGGAATCTCACGAGCTGCGAGGACGAAAAAAGTTTTGGGGACGAAAACCAAATGCATGTGAAGTATTGTGGCTGAATGATTAATCTAGCTTTAGTGAATACATTAGACAAAGTTGTTTCAAATTCTGTATTTCATAGGTTTTATCTATTAATAAGCACTCTTATTTCAATTATTCCATAATATTTGTAATGAAAATTAACATTTATGAAAAAAGTCTTACCAATTATATATTACATCAATGAGACAATAATCGATTCCTGTAGTCAACTAATGTGCTAATTATTTAACAAGAAACAAACTAATGTGCTAATTATTTATCCGTTCTGGTCTTAGCTCTTTTTGTATCACAACTTGTAATATATGAAACATTTCTACTAGTTTATACAGCTATCTAATATCGTACATGTACAGAAATGGCATAGAAAACTAGGATTCGATTTTTGACAGTGTGGTAAAATTTTCTTGTATAGACATACAAATTTATATAAATATAACTGAGAAATCTAACTAGCATAAACTTTAAAACCTATTTCAAATTTCTTGATAAATATACAAGAAACTATTATCTAGAATGGTCCAAAATAGAAAACAATTATGGAGATTGTATTCCACACCAAAATATTTTATGATGGATATTCATATTTTTCATTAGTACCAGCATTATCTATTCGTGTATTTGTTAGCTTTTTCGGCAATTTGGAGATAAAACTTTCTATATATTAAAAAGAAAAAATATCAAACAAAAAAAAGTAAAAAAGTTTTAGAATTTGCAAAATATTAAAAAAAAAAAAAGGGAAATCCAGGCTACTTTTCTTTCTAATTCCAATTTTCCAAATTTATCAAAAACTTAAAACAATTAATTTGAATCTTGGTCCAAAGCTAATTCATAGCTTCATAGACAATGACTTTCCTGGTCCTATGACTCCTATCTATCGTAACCAGAAAAATTAACAATTTTCTATTCAAAATTTCAGCAGATATAAGCTTAAATAGTTAGATTTCCTCCATAGATATACAATAGAGTTTTGACCCCAAAAAAAAAAAAAAGATATACAATAGAGTATCACGTGGTTTAGAAGCTTTTATACTATTTTTTTCTTAGTTGAAAAAGGAATAATATAAATTTTGAAGCATTTTAATTTTATTTGATTTTTTTTTCCTTTGTCAACTGTCTATATATTTTACATATATATGACATCCTCTTCCTGCATTTTCTCATACATTTTTTCCTCCTCTTATTGCAATCATGGGAAGAGAGAATAAGTTATGTAAGTCGTGGAGCGACATGAAGAAACACCTAAACGACACCGTTTCCAAGAGCTTCATCGGTCGTTTCTTCAAGCTAGAAGCAAGAAAGACAACTTTCACAACCGAACTCCGAGCTGCAACCGCCACATTCCTCACCATGGCTTATATCATTACCGTCAACGCCACTATCTTAACCGACTCCGGTGCCACTTGCTCCTTCCATGACTGCATCTCCACCGTCACTGGTTCTTCACCACCCGGTCCAGACTGTGTCCTTGGTTCTAACCCTGGCTACGAAACATGCCTTGCCAAGGTCAAAAAGGATCTCGTTGTGGCTACTTCTTTATCAGCCATGGTGGGTTCATTAGCAATGGGCTTGTTAGCTAATCTCCCTTTTGGACTAGCTCCAGGTATGGGAGCCAATGCTTACATTGCATACAACGTTGTAGGCTTTCGTGGCTCCGGTTCAATCTCTTACCATACTGCTATGGCCATTGTGCTTCTCGAAGGTTGCGCGTTTCTCGCGGTGTCTGCTTTAGGACTCCGCGGGAAACTGGCTCGTCTCATCCCTCAAACGGTGAGACTTGCCTGCGCGGTTGGTATCGGTATGTTCATCGCTTTTGTCGGTTTACAGATGAACCAAGGCGTTGGGCTTGTCGGACCGGATAAGTCCACTCTAGTGACGTTAACCGCCTGCTCAGAGACGGATCCCGTCACTGGAGCTTGTCTAGGAGGGAAAATGGAGAGTCCTACGTTTTGGTTAGCCGTTGTTGGGTTTCTCATAACGAGCTATGGTCTAATGAAGAACGTTAAAGGAAGTATGATTTATGGAATCGTCTTCGTTACGGTTGTTTCTTGGTTTAGAGGAACTCAAGTCACAATCTTTCCACACACTCCTCTCGGAGACTCAAACTATAACTACTTCACAAAAATCGTTGAATTTCACAAGATCCAGTCAACGTTAGGAGCTATAAGCTTCACGGAGTTTAGAAAGAGTGAGGTCTGGGTCGCGTTCGCTACACTCTTCTACGTTGACCTCCTTGGTACGACCGGAGTACTCTACACAATGGCGGAGATCGGAGGCTTCGTGGAGAACGGAAAGTTCAAAGGAGAATACACGGCTTACCTAGTCGACGCCGGCTCCTCCGTGGTCGGGTCGGCGTTAGGGGTTACAACGACGGCGACTTTTGTGGAGTCTTCAGCGGGGTTGAAAGAAGGAGGGAAAACGGGTCTAACGGCCGTTATCATAGGATTGTATTTCTTGGTGTCTATGTTTCTGACGCCGTTAGTTACTAACGTGCCGAGGTGGGCGGTGGGGCCCTCGCTAGTGATGGTTGGTGTGATGATGATGGGAGTTGTGAAAGATATTAGATGGGGAGAGACGAAAGAAGCCGTTACGGCGTTTATAACGATCTTGCTTATGCCGTTGACTTATTCCATTGCTAATGGGATTATTGCTGGTATTGGTATATATTTTGCTTTAAGTATATACGATGTCGTTTCGGGTTTTGCCATGTGGCTTAACGGTGTTAGGAAGCGGGTTATGAAAGAGCATAATCAAGTTTCCTCCATCGCTACCGTCGAGATAGTATGAAAACCGATGTTACCAAACCGGTATCGGTTTTAGTGTACCGGGAGATGTGGAAGTTTCACATGGTCGGTCGTTGGATGACCATGCAATGACCCGTCATGAATGCTTGGTGGGTTTTATTTATTTTTCTTTATTTTGTTATTTTGTTACTTTGGTTTAGTTTGTGTAGGAGAGTAGTGAAGTAACATTGGATGCATTAGCTGCCACGAAAGTGTGTTCGGTAAATCGTGGCTGCTTGTGCATGCATTGTTCGTAGCGTTTTTTGTTTCAACCAAACTTTTTTCTTTTGTTTGTGGCAAATGTTCAATGAAAGACGAATATAAGATTATGAATATGTTCGTATAGTAAACTTCTTTGACTATAAATTTAATCTGGCCCAACAATATGTTCATTGGGTATGAGAATGAGCATAGACATGGGCATAGATTCAGAACCTGCTTAACATTTTATGGGTATTAGTATCAAAGAAAACTTTTGGATCCTTAAAATTTATCTTTAGGAAATATTATTATTTTTAATGAAAATATATATATATATATATTATATTTTTGGATCCTCATTAATCTAAAATTTTAAAATATTTAATTTTTATACATAAAAAAAAAAAAAAATTAGACCCCTTAATTATTAAAACAAAAAATACACGAGAGATCCCATACTGTTGTCCCTCTCGTCCCTCCATATGAGCCGGTCCTTATGGACTCCTTTGGATTGGCTTCTAATTCTATAAATTTGTTTTTTAGATGTAGAAAGAGATTATGACCAATTTTAAATATGGGTGGAAATTTTGATGTGTTTTGATTGGTTGTGGATTCGGTAATTTAGTTTTTTAGTTTTAAAAAATCTGAGGTGCAAGGATAGGTAGTCCTAAAACAAATTCCTAACAGTAATACAATAGAATTTAACCATTATTTAATAACAATAAAAATTGATTTTTTTGGTCCATAGTTTTTTTACACTACTACAGTACCAAGCCGTCGATAGAATTATAATATTTGTGACGGACCCAGCCTAGCCTCCAAGCATATCACCTAAGTCTCGAACTAAAAGTTCAAATAATTAATTATTCCACTCGTAGGAGCACAATATTGGTTGCACTCTGTTTCTAAGGAAATAAAAGACAAACATGAGTCTTCATCGAACAGAAACAAAAACTTAATTTCTACAGTTGGACAAATTATGCATCATAGACCCTATAACTACAATGAATTTCCATTTTTTGCATAGTCGACTAAACTTGATAACTCCACAATTTTTTTTTTCTTTTTTTGCGTAGATCTTAAAAAATGTTTTCGTCTTCACAAATATTAGATTGACGTTTTTCATAAGAAAAAAAATATATTATATGACGTTGCGTTTTCATCCTCTCAAACAATTTCTTTTCGAGCTCTATATTCTCGGTTATACTTTTCTTTAGCCCTCAAACCTAGTTTGAATCTCATTTATTCCATATATAACTATGACATAATCATGTGGCTCCCCTTTAATGCATCTCGTTACAAATAAAAGGCCAAAGTAGAAACCATATAATTTAAATTAAATAATTTAACCTTGTTGATATTGATGCCGATGAATTTTTCTGATCCTGAAATGTGAGGCAACACCTTAAATCTTTTGTAATAAATCAACCCTTAAATCTTTTGTAATAAATCAACTGTAATTTCATATTGTTGTTGTCTAATCGATATCTATGTATTGTTTTCTTCTGTTCTATAATTCATAGGAGGCTACATATAATAACTAAAGTCCGGAAGGGATTAAATAATAATGAGACGACATAGGATTTAAAGAGGTATCGGTTGGTTATTTTTCAAACCGACCACTTGTTCTCGTCTGCAAAAATAGTTTATTAGATATCATAAAAAAAAAACAAAAATATAGAAGTCACATCTATCTTATACAGAACTAAGATATCACGAGTAAAACAATTACTTCCCCTTAATTATAGATGTCTTCTTCTTGCAGAAGTCCTTGCTTCATGCTCTTCAAATCAACATCAACATCTTACCAAGAATATTTACACAAACTTTTCTTGTGCCATCAACTTCCATGTTACCAGTTATCTGTTTAAACAGAGCAACTGGAAGAACTTTATTTTAGTAACACATCTTTACGGTTAAGACTAATGGTCTGCCTAGACCACATAATTTTTCTCCTTTTTATAATAATCTCATCATCTTGCTCTTCAAGTAATACATTCAATGACGATTATTTCCTTACTCAATAGAAGAAAACAAATAAATCATCAAATATGTGGGATTAAATGATTTGTTACATATAGAAACACAAATATAAACTTTTCTCATTCTCAACAATTTAACAAATCATATTTAAACAATATCATAAAAATATCATTTTCATAAAACTCTACATATTCATCCATTTTTAAATGGAATTTAGATTATTTGATATGGAGCCATTTTGATTTAAACTATGTGTCACACAAAAACAAATCTTTCTTTGATTCAAACTGGTACATTAATTATGTGCCATAATTCATATGTGTCGATCATTATCAATATTAGCAACAAAACGACGATGTAGCGGTAAAAATAGAATCAATATTATACACGAGTCTTCTTACAAATAAAAAAAAGTAGCTCTTACAGTTAATGAAATTTGCAGTTGTTAAAAAAAAGTAGCTCTTACAAATAATAAAAAAAGTTGGCAACGTCAACTTACGTTTGTTAGCAAATATATTTACGTTTTTTTTATATATTTGGCAAATAGAAAGTTTGCAGTTTTTTATATTATCTATATTCCATTTATATATTTACGTCAACTTACTAATTTGCAGTTTTTTATATATTTACGTTTATAAAGTTGGCAAATATATTTACGTTTCTAATAAATAGAGAATCAGTATAATTTGTAGTTATATCTAAAAAAAAAAAGGAACAAAATCACAAAGAAATAAAGTTGTTAGCATTCCTTATACGCCAAAAATTTGTTTGGAGTGACATTTGAATTTTTTCAAAAAGCTTCTCTTCCATATTGAAATCTTGATTTCACTTTTGGTTATGCTGCTCAAGATTGTTGGGTGTGAGCCACTTGAGTTTTAGGGTTTTCTTTATCTTTCAGAAAAAAACATTTTAGGGTTTTTCTAATTTGATTACAGAAGAATCTTCATAAAAATTTATCAAAAAAAAGAA
Organism: Cardamine resedifolia; assembly: GCA_014578085.1. NCBI lineage: Eukaryota > Viridiplantae > Streptophyta > Magnoliopsida > Brassicales > Brassicaceae > Cardamine > Cardamine resedifolia. The sequence goes on from VBRH01002415.1 coordinate 9,307, forward strand.
GATTATTCGTAAAAATCAATGGGGAAGAAACTTGCTAAAAAGATCACTAGGGTGGTTAAGAATTTCTCATCTTTGCGACTAGAAAAAATTAAACATACTTTGCATATGTTTTTACATGTTTAACAGACAGTTTTATCAATATTTATTAAAATAATTATATCAACATTTATAAAAAAAAAATATTTTATCAATGATCTGGATACCACGACAAAAAGGTACAACCGTTGGTACAATAGTAAACATCCATCTTTCTGCAGGTGAATTATACTAAGGATGTTTGTTAAACCACATCAAAGTTGTTATGCTTAAAACAGTGGGAGATATACAATATAAGTCATTTAAAGAAGCGTGTTACAATATAGACCTATTGGATGGAGATAAAGAATGAAACAATTGTATGAAAGAAACATCACAATGGCCTACAACAAAACAATTACGATAATTATTTATCACCTTTTACAGGGTTTTAAACCCTCACTTTTTAATAAATAGTGAAATAACCCATAAATAATATAAAAAATTAAGTAAAATTATACTAAAATAAAAGAAACAAAACTATTTTGTTATTCATTTATTTTTCTAAATTTGAGTTTGAGATTTTTTCAAATTTGAGTTTTTTTAAACTATAAAAAATATAAATTATATATCGCTCGAACTATTAAAATTGGTTTAGTTTTACATTTATGAATTTTTGTAACCCAACCGAATAA
>VBRH01002415.1:19596-30525 GCA_014578085.1 Cardamine resedifolia
TATATATATATATATATATATTTTCTTAATTTTCTTTTGTATAAGTATGTGTTTATGTGTTTTTACCTCGGAGTAGAACTGAAAATCTGAACCTCCAGCATCAATGGCAACAGAAACAGGCTGCTGAGCAACAACTTTCATTAGATCATCTTCACTATTCGCAGGAACATTTTCATGTCCATCGATTGAAACCATTGGAGCATTTTCTTTGTTTTTGTCACAAGTTTCATCAGAAGCTTTGTAAGGGTACACTAGCTCGCTTGTGAGTCCTCCTTTCTCCTTAATAAACTCAAAAGCAAGGTCCATTAGACCACCGTTGCAACCTTGGTTCTTGTTCGTATCACAATCCACTAGCTCTTGTTCTGATAGTGATGTTAGCTTATTAGTTCTTATTTGGTTGATCCCTTCCACCGCAACAACTGTTGAAAACGCCCAACAACTTCCTGTAAGAACCGCAAACTTAGTCTTGTGTTGGTTATCATTCAATATAATACATGAAGAAATGTAAGATTAATTAGGCTATAAATAACAGTAGATTTTATAAATTGGTTTTTAATTTGAACTTTGGATTTTTGGTTTTTGCTACAAGTATAAAAACAAATAATGAAAATTCAAATATCAGAATTGAAAATGATTCTCGGTGAAAATGAGGACTCTGACAAGAAACTTCAAAATCATGTTTTTAACGTTTTTATTTCAAACTTGGTTAAACCACTCAAAAACTAGATTCCTTAGAATTTAGGAAAACTATATTATTTTTTCAATCTTGAATGGTGAAAAACTAGATTTTCAAAGAAACAAAAACCAAAATCCACTTAAAAACAGGTAAATATTCAAGAATGGAAAGATCATAATTACCGCATTGGCCTTGGTTTTTGACAGGAGTGACAGCACCATTCTTTCTCCAATCAACGGAGGTTGGGAGAGCATTTACATTTGCATACATAAAGCTCCCTTTGGCTCGTCTTTCGCCTTGAATCATCCTATGATGTTTGATGTTTGAGCCAGCGTATGTTCTTCTAAATTCCTCACTAGTCATGTCACCAAACTTGTTAAGCTTGAGCTTGTAAGATTTATCCTTCTTGTTAGTCTCATGAATGTGTCTAACGTTGTGCTTGAACACGTTGAACCTCTTTGCCTTCTCTTCAAGACTCCTAGCAACAGTGTGGTGACTCCTCCATCGCTCATATAGATCCCATAAGCTATTTTCTGATTCAACATCTTTGTCATGAAAATCTAAACCTTTTGTGGTTTCAAGAATTATAAGCAAGCAAAGAGCAAGAACAATGAATCGCTTCATATTTTCTTTCTAAGGTGCCTTTTGGTTTGTTCTTGTGACTGAGATTGAGTTTGTTGATGGTAATAAGGAACTGTTTATATAGGGAATATATTATATATGTTGGTGTGAGAATATTGTGATAACGATATGTAATGAAAAATACCAAAATAGGTTAGAGGATTACTTGTGGGATTCAACAAAGATTTGAAGCTAGTGACAGATTGACAGGGATTATATTAATTAATGGAGATATAAAGACAAAACTATAATTGAACTTTATGTTGATTTTATGATGCAAGCAAAGCTCATTTCATTTTATTTTTCTTTCTTTTTGGTAACAATAATTGATGATTTGCAGAAACACTCAGCGATGAGATGACTCAATTATGTGAGTAAATTGAACCACATTTATTGTTGATTGATAAAAGCACAACTTGTACGCAACGATTTATCTTTAATAGTAACTCTGTGATTGATTTTACCTAATTAAGATTAATAATGTGATTCGAATATTTTCTCATACGTATGATAATTTGTATACAAATAGGTGTCCATATGATAATTTGGAAAAGCCGTGTATTTGTAACTAATTATAAAATTTTATGTTTCCTAATTTTTTTTTGTGTCATTATTAGTTTTACTTTTACTATTGTATTTACACTATTGTATTTTTCAGCATCCTTTATTATTTTTATATATCTATTATTTATTTACATAATATAATTTTTATTTGTAAGTTATAAAGATAAAAAGTATTTAAAAAATTAACTTTAATAAATGGATCGTCACTAGTTATTTTTTTTGTTAAAGAGCTTATCGTCAGTAGTTATTGTTAGTGTCCTAGGGTTCAAAACTGGTTTTTTTTTTATAAGAGGCTAAAAACTGGTTTAATATTTTCTTTCAACATTTGACTAAAGATTTCTGGAGCTGATTAAAAGTAATTTGTTTTAACTTTTAACAACGCTTTGAACACAGGATTTTTCTTTTATTTTTTGCCTAACTACTGTAAACTAAAACCATTAAAATAACTATTGTCTAGTAAAGAGAGGATAAATGCTAAATTCAAAAAAGAAAAAGAAAGAAAATGATGGGAAGTGTGCTTTAACTGAAATTGGGAAAAACCGTAAAAAAAAAAAGTTGAAATTAATTAAGAGAAAAGCAAACAAAAAGATAAAACGCGGACGATGGATACACAGAGCAAACACGCCATATCATCACCAACAAAGACTATGGACTCGTGAGTCATGAATTGAGACTGCTTCTGAAACGCAAGAAAAAGGTTTCCTATTATGTGTAACGGTTATTTCCTTTTTACTTCTTTAATCTTTTTTGGGAAATTTAAATGGAATTGCAATATAAGGCCATATATCATAAGATAATACAATTAAATAAAAACCGTTTGGACAAAATTTGTTTTTAACTTTAAGATTTAGTCATATATAGAAAAATAGTTATTTACCACTTCGCCGCACCTCATACTGACAAATGTACATAAAAAAAACAGAGATTCAGATATTCTATAAAATCGCGGAAGTCAGAATATGGTAAAATTCGCTATGTTTTACCTAGTACATGTAATACTAATTGGTTATTTAATTTCTTTTAAGTTCTTAAAGATTCTTAAGGATTGGAAGTTCAATGAGTTGGAGACTAAAAACTTGCATAAGTTCCCATATTTTCAAACCTCTCTCTTATATTTGATTTTATTATTTTGTTCTTGCTTGAGGAAAAGCAAATGTTCAAGTCTAGAGAAATTGATGTGTCATGTTTTTAGTGGTTTTCATCCATTGAATCCATATGTTTTTAGTTTCATTAATCGAGTCTAGATTAGGTTTTATGTCTTTTTAATGTTATTTATAGTTTTACTGATTTCACAAGTCATTGGAGTTGAAATGAACATTTGTAACTGCTAAATATGTTTTAAATCTTCAAAGATCAAAGGAGATGCATCCGGGATCGACCATAACAAAAGAAGATCGACCAGATTGAATTTTAAATGAAATGGAGCGTTTTGGAACAGGGATCTATCAATCCTTAGCCAGATCGATCGAACCCAGAAGACAGTCGACTTTCCTTTTTCCAATTCTGATAAAGCGGTTTTTGCAAACCAAGGTTATCAAATAACCTTATGTACGTTGTAGTACAAACGATATTGATCCCACAATGAAACGAGAATCAACTCACTATGACTATATACTTCATTTTCAGTCTAAGCAAATAAAGGATTCTGTAGTTTTCGAAACCCAATTCAAATGAAAACAAAAGAAGAAGGAAATAAAGGAAAAACGGTTTTGGAAATCAAATAAAGAAAATTGAACTCTCGAGAAATGATAGATGTGTGGGGCGATTGATTTCTAACTAGTGGAGCTTGATTCTATCTCTTAGAACTAAACCATCGCTCTTAGAACACTAATATAGACTAAACCATCGCTCTTAGAACACTAATATAGACTAATCCACTTTCGTGGCACTATATAATCCCTTTATCAATCATCCAGTAAGTAATAAATTTTGTTAGCTACCGAGATTATCAATAAGCATTAATAACAAGCATAACTAACCACCAAGCATCCTAATCAACTATTCTCATATGCTAGAAATACTAAGTACTTTGATATTTTGGTTCAAACATTTTAACAAACACCTTGTGGGCATGAAAATGCAAACGCTCTAAACTAACAATTTCTTGCCTAATCTAGCATTAAGAACACATATCAAACATAAAATCTAAGAGTTACAAGCCTAAACTCCACTAACTATCTATTAATCATCCTAGATCTAACATCCCCAAAAGTCTTAAAATGACTACTCACTCATCATCATGAAAACGCAAATCAATTGGTTTGATTGATGCATAATCATATGATTAAGAGAAGAATAGTAGAAGGATCTAAGAAGAGAAATAAATTTGATACTTTTAATTAAAAAGAGTCATACAAGAGTTCTTAAAACCCCAAAAGAGGCTAGAGAGAAATCTCTAAAATAAAGCATAAGAAAAACCTAGTTAGACTTATGAGTATTTATAGTGGGAAGCTAAAAATATGGGTCAACTCAATCTAAACCAAGTTTTGACCCGGTTTAGCATCAAATGAAAAAATCTCGGAGGCGTTCCCGCGGTGTGGCAAGGCCGTTAGGACTGCCCGCTAGCCATCCGAGGTGTGCTCTTCCCGCTAGCCATGGCCGCTGGTTCTTCCGATGAGTTTTGCCACTTCCCCAGTGGGCACGTATGGCCGTTACACTTCATCTGGCACACAAGTCCGTTACAAATGGCCGCTGGGTCATACCGTTCGTCACTAAAATAGCCTTATCTCCTTAACCGCTGACCCAAATCACTCGAGACCACCACCATTGGAAAGCTAACTCAATTTAATTTAACTTTTAACAAGAGATCTGGAGCTAAATCTCAAGGTAAGCCTTTCATCTGAGTTTATCTTTGAGACATATGAAATGATTCTTGATCAGCATTTCTCTCATTTGCATCCAAATGATCCCTCTTGTTGCATAGTCCACTCTAATACCTGTAAAAAAAGAAATATTTGTAAACATGCACTTAAATACCTAAATATGCAGTGCAAACACAAGAAATTAATGAGAAATGCAAACAAAATGATTGTAAAAAGTCAATATATCAACTCCCTCAAACTTATCTCTTGTGTGAAAGAAAGAAGTGTGAAAATTGGGATTCAAGCCACAAAGTATCAAACGAAGGATTAAACGCATTTTCCTCAAATCAATTTAGACGGTGCAAGAACAAACATCTTACTCTTTTGCACTTCTCCATGCTCATCTCAATACAAAACCTCACAATCAATTCTAAAACCTCTCTTTAACATTCGTTAAGGTGTTTAATGCGGTCTCACAAAAGGAAATCAAATCATCCTTAATTGGTTTTGGGTGAAAGCCTTTTTTGAGGTGGCTTCAAAAGAATTTATATTTGGGCGGTTTCTCTCGAAACATAGGAATGCTAGTCAAATGCAAAATCCATCTAATAAAGGGAACAATTGATGCATACAAAGTTCAACTATCGTTATTCTACCCAATCTCATTAAACACATCCTAACATCTACCCTTTCACATTTTTCTTATTCTATTTTCATCCCCAAATCAATAGACTCTTTGGTCATTTTAAATCTTCAAATTCATGATCAATCTCTTTTCTAGTCTCATAGGAATTTTTTTTAGTTCAACACTTAGCTCTACTTTGAGATTCTCAGAATTGTTTTTGGAGTAGAAAAAGATCAGGAAAAATTCTATCTGATTCAATGATCATCTGTCTTTATATAAAGACTTAAGGGGTGTTTTTCACTCAAACCTGATCATAGAAATGTCTTTTCACAAAATATGGTGTGTTTTTCAACTACTATATTTTTCTTAATCATATGAATTAAATAAAACTCCAACAGTTACATCATCCTTCTCAAAAAGTTTCATGGTCGTAGGAACTTCGAGATTATGCACTTTGCGAAGCAAGTGTTGTTTTCTACGGATCTAGTCACTCCAAGAAAGCTGGGCGAAAACGGATATAATTTCCGACGGGTATAGTTTCCGTCGAAAATTTTCGACAGAATTCCGACGGGTTTTCGACAAAACCTAAGTCCGTCGGAAATTTCCGACAGCTTAAAGTCTGTCGGAAATTTTTGACGGAATTCCGATGGGTATTTAGCTTTCCGTCGGAAACCCATTGGAATTCTGTCAGAACATGTTTACGTTGACATAGCCGTTATATAGCCGTTTGATATTTACTGTTTCCGATGGATTTTCGACGGGTATTTTCATTTTCTGTCGGAAATCCATAAGAAATTATGTACGTTATTATAGCCGTTTTATAGCCGTTTGAAAATTAGAGTTTTGGGACAGATTTGTGACGGATTTCCGACGGTAGACGGGTTTATATATGTTTCCACACTTCCACATTCATTCATAACTCATTACAAAACAAAAACTCAATAAAATCGGAAAATAGATGTCTTCTTCTGAAATTTTTTTATCATGGATGGATGAACCGATGATGGATCCGAAATCAAATTTAATGAGAGATGAATATGCACGAGGTATTTGCGAGTTCATGGAATTGGCGGGAAATCAACCGGTCAGAAGACAAAGTCGTAAGTTAAAATGTCCATGTTTAAATTGCCGGAATTCACGTAATGTTAAGATTGAGTTTGTTTGGAATCACTTGTATGTGAATAGGTTTATGACGGGGTATAAAGTTTGGTATCTACATGGGTAAACAAATTATGATTATGGTAGTACTAGTGAACCATATGTTGCAGATAGATTAGGAGAACAAAGAACGGAAGTAGATTTTGGTGTAGGTACTGTTGAGATGGTTAATGATGCGTTTAGAGAGAATATGCCATCGGCCACTATAGATAGAGATAGGATTGACGAACCAAATATAGAAGCACAAAGGTTTTTTGATATGTTAGACGCAGCAAAACAGCCACTATATAAGGGGTGTAGAGAAGGTCATTCACCTTTATCATCTGCAAGTAGAATGATGACCAGTAAAACGGATTACAATTTGGCGGAGGAATGTATTGATGCGATAACGGATTTTATGAAAGATATTTTGCATGAAGATAATCTTTCACCGGTATCATACTACGAAGTACATAAACTTGTAGCTGGTCTTGGGTTATCGTATCAGGTGATAGATGTCTGCATCGACAATTGTATGATATATTGGAGAGAAGATGAAAACTGGAGAAGATGTCGATTTTATTGTAAACCGCAGTTTCAGAAAACTAGTGGAAGAGTTTCTGTTCTATATAAACGGATGTGGTATTTACCGTTAACAGAGAGGTTGAAAAGGTTATATCAATCTCAGCGGACGGCAAAATCAATGAGATGGCATGCAGAGCATAGTCAAGAAGGAGAGATTACATATCCTTCAGACGCAGAAGCATAGAAACATTTTCAATCAACGTATCTGGATTTTGCATTTGAGCGAAGGAATGTATATCTTGGATTATGTACAGATGGTTTTAAACCATTTGGAAAGCATGGAAGACAATATTCGTTATGGCCTGTAATCGTAACTTCTTACAATTTGCCTCCATCTATGTGCATGCGTAGAGAGTTTTTGTTTCTCTCGGTTCTTGTTTCAGGCCCAGAGCACCTTAAGAGATCATTCGATGTTTTCCTCCAGCCATTGATCGACGAGTTACAAATGTTATGGAATCATAGTGTCGAAGCGTATGATGCTTCATGCAAGCAGAATTTTCAGATGCGTGCGGTACTTATGTGGACCATAAGCGATTTCTCAGCATATGGTATGTTATCTGGATAGACTACCCATGGAAGATTATCGTGCCCGTATTGCCAAGACAACAATGATGCATTCCAGTTAACTCATGGAAGAAAGATGAGTTGGTTTGATTGTCATCGAAGGTTCCTACCAAGTGGTCATTCGTATCGTCGGTCAAGGAGATTGTTTAAGAAAGATAAACAGGTGTTTGATGGTTCACCTCCTGAGATAGACGGTAGTTCTATATTAGATCAGTTAAGTGATTTTGGTGCTGAGAGGACTTCTTACTGTAGGGGTAATGGGCATGATCCGGTAGACAGTGTTGGTGTAAATCATAATTGGCACAAAAGAAGTATTTTTTGGGATTTGCCTTATTGGAAAAACCATTTATTGAGGCACAATCTAGATGTGATGCACGTTGAGAAGAACTTATTTGACAACATCATGAACACTATTTTAAACGTCCAAGGGAAGACGAAAGACAATATGAAGTCTAGATTAGACTTGCCACTGATTTACTATCTGGATTTTCTTGAAGTGTTACCGAATGGTTGATGTCCTATGCCTGGGTACCGGTTGGAAGGAGCTAAGAAACAAGATTTTTTTTATTGGATTAGGGAAGATGTAAAATTTACTGATGGATACGCATCTAATCTACGTAATTGCGTCGTTTATGGAGAAGGAAAGTTTACTAGAATGAAGAGTCACGACTGTCATGTTGTCATGCAACGGCTCCTTCCATTTGCCTGTGCCCTTCTTCTTGGTGATACTTTCCACCAACCAATTGCAGGTAAATATTATTTTTTCTATCATTTTATTAAACTAGTAAGCATATATATTAATTACTTTTGAAATATTTAAATAAATGCAGGAATTAGTGTTTTTTCCGAGATCTATGCTCGAGAACACTTACAGCTGAGGGTACTCGCAATTTAGAGGATAATGTACCGCTGATCCTCTGCAATTTGTGAAGATATTTCCTCCGTCTTTCTTTGATGTTATGGAGCATCTTCCAATCCACCTCCCCCAAGAAGCAGCACTAGGAGGCCCTGTTCAATACCGGTGGATGTATCCTTTTGAGCGGTACATGTTCCATCTGAAGAAAAAGGTTAAAAATTTAAGCAAAGTTGAGGGATTTATTATCGCACAGAGTCTCAACGAAGAAGCCTCACACTTTGCTGAATAGTACTTTCCATCGGAAGTTTGTACGAAGAGTCGGCGTCCTGCTCGCCATGATGATAGAGGTGAAAGAGCGATTTATCCCATTTATGATCCTGAGTTGTTTACCCAAGTTGGTCGAGTAAGTGGAAAAAGAAATAACCGAACAATAACAGAGCAGGAGTATACACACTTGCATATGTATATTCTCACAAATTGTGAGGATATTATACCATATGAAAGGTATATATATTTTATTAATGGCAATTCTAATTAGTATTTGATAATTTTTAATTTTATATTAAAAAGTTTATTTTTCTTATAGGATTTACATGATGCTTGTACGTTCCCACTATCCGGATTACAGCGAGAAAGAAGTTGAGAATTTAAAACATAATGATTTTGCTCCTTGGTTGAAGTATTATGTAAGTATCTAAATACAAAAATTCATTCAAAATACTTTACATATTATTTACGGATATATTGTTATTTTTTTATAAGGAATTGAGGGAATCAGAATTGGTCAAACATTTGACACATGGTTAGTAGAGTTGGTTAACGGTCCCAAGTATATTACAACTTCATACCTCAGGTATTGCACTCTAGGATATGCGTTTTGGGTTCATGAGGCAGGACGTAGTAGGCCAACATCAGATTATGGTATCTTGGCTAACTCCGATGATGTAGTTTACTACGGAATCCTTACACATATATTGGAAGTTCGATACACAAGACTTTTAGACTTGAGGCGTATTGTATTTATGTGTGATTGGTACGATCCATTTCTTGGCCGTGGTGTTAAAGTTGACCAATTCGGCGTTACATCGGTACATTCAAGACATAGACTACTAAAATACGATCCATTCATTCTTGCGTCACAAGCAGACCAAGTATGTGTCAAATACAGTTGTTATTATTAATATTATTTATTATATTTACACTACTAATTAATATGTTTTAGGTTTGCTACATTCGTTACCCTTGAGTAACACATCGTACAGACCCTTGGATCACAGTGACATCAATCAATCCAAGAGGAAGAATATATGGAGTTTCAGACCATGATCTTTTGCAGCCAACTGGAAGTATTCCAATGGGTCCAGTTGAGACTACGGTCGATGTTGATCTTGTGGTAGATTTTACACAATTCGGAGATGATATAGTGCATTCTGATTCAGAGGAATCACGTGGAGAGTTTGATGACGATACATACTCTAATCCTTCAGACGGATCATCATCAGAATCTGATTAGTTAATACGTTATTTGTTTTTTTTTTCCAAAAGACATATGTTATTTTTTTTGTAATTTCATAACTTGGAAATGATTTTTATATTAAATCAAATTGGTTCTAAATTTTATGTAAATTAATCTATATATATATATATATTAAACTTATGATTGTTAATTTAATCAAAATGGTTTTACATGTTTCTGTAAATTAATTAAATATAAAGATTATTATAAAATACAAGCATATGTTTGTTAAGTAAATCAAAATGGTTTGTAAATGTAATTAATTAACATCTCCCGTCGGAAATCCGTCGGAAATTTCCGACGGATTTCCGACGGATATATAGTTTATATTTAATTTTTCATCGTACCCACACAAACCACGTGTTCCACCTGACCGTCGGAAATCCGTCGGAAATTTGTAACCGATTTCCGACGGAATACTGATGGAATTATGGTTTCGAGGGTTTTTTTCATAAACATCGAGACTCACCATACGTAAACACAATCTTATAACATATTCAGAAGACATACTTATGAAATTAACACTAAAGACATGTGTTTTTGATAATTTAGAAATTTTTATTGTTTATGAGTTGATTGAGTAACATAGATACAAATACTTTATGTTATATGTCTAGATTTTATAAGTTGAAATGTAAATTAATCGTATTATATATAAAATTTGAACCGTCTATCTTCTATATCATTAGAAAGTATTATATATGATTGGATGAAATGATATACTGTAAAAATAACTGATTCAGTTGATAATACCCTATACCCGTCGGAAATTTTGACCGATTTCCGACGGATATAGGGATTACACGTCGGAAAATTCCTTTAAAGTAACGCTTCTTCTTCCTCGCGAATCACTTCGCCATTTTCGCCGGAATTTTCGCCATTTGTTCCATAAACCTCTCCAAATGTCTAACCATCAATCAGCTCCTTCAAACTTGTAAGTTTTTCTAACTTAGATTCAATGAGATTTAGATTTCAATCTTAGATTTA
>VBRH01002416.1:9626-20460 GCA_014578085.1 Cardamine resedifolia
CAGTGGGTAGGGATGAAGAAGGATGTTGCCAGCTGGGTTGCCGGGTATGATACTTGCCAGTTAGTGAAGGCTGAGCATCAGGTTCTGAGCAGTTTGCTGAGGAGTTTACCCATTCCAGAGTGGAAGTGGGACATGATCACCATGGATTTCGTGGTTGGTCTGCCAGTTTCGCGAACTAAGGATGCTATCTAGGTCATCGTCGATAGATTGACCAAGTCGGCACATTTCCTGGCTATCAAAAAGACCGATGGAGCTGAGGTCTTGGCTAGGAGATATGTCAGCAAGATTGTGAAGCTGCATGGGGTACCAGAGAGTATAGTGACAGATCAGGATCCAAAGTTCTCATCGCTGTTTTGGAGAGCTTTTCAGAGGGAGATGGGCACTAAGGTACAGCTTATCATCCGCAGACGAATGGGCAGTCAGAGCGTGCTATCCAGACATTGGAGGACTTGTTGCGGATGTGTGTGCTGGATTGGGGCGGACATTGGTTCGACCACTTGAGTTTGGCGGAGTTTGCGTACAATAATAATTACCAGGCTAGTATCAGTATGACACCATTTGAGGATGGTAGGTCATGCAGGACACCGCTGTGCTGGACTCAAGTAGGGGAGAGGAGTTTGCTGGGGGCCAATTTTTTGCAGGAGACTACGGAGAAGATCTGTGTTGTTAAGCTGAACATGAAGGAGGAACAAGATAGGCAGAAGAGCTACGCTGACAAGGGTATAAAGGAGTTGGAGTTTGCTGTGGGAGATATGGTGTATCTCAAGATGGTCATGCTGAGAGGCTCGAACATGTCTATTCCCGAGACTAAGCTGAGTCCTCGTTATATGGGTCCTATTAGGGTGTTGGAGCATATTGGGCCGGTTGCGTATATGTTGGAATTGCCAGATGCGATGCGGGCATTTCATAAGGTGTTCCACGTATCAAAGCTGAAGAAATGCATGCATAGGGATTATCGGGTGATGGCTGAGATTCCATCTGATCTTTTGCCGAGTATGGTTGTAGAGGCGAGGTCTCTGAGGGTACTTGACCGTAAGGCCACACTGATTAAGAGGAAGAATGTTCCAGAGATGAAAATCTTATAGGACTGCAATGGAGCGGTGGAGGAGACTTGGGAACCAGAAGCGAAGATGAAGCGGAAGTTTCTCAAGTGGTTCGGAAAGCTAAAGTCTCAGTGCTGTTTTGCGGGGTTGTTATTTTTCTTGATGTTTCAAGCTGTTGTACTCGTTTAGTTTTTGCTGGAGATTATAACGATGTACGGTTTTACCTTTTATTCAATAATTAGCGGAGTTTTTATTGAATATGTTGTGTTGTTGTGTTTGTTTATACTTAGTTTGGCTGTGAGGATCGTGTCGTGTTGATCCTAGTACTTAGTTTGGGTGATTAGGACTCGTCATAATGCTGTTTGATGGGGTTCTGTGCTGTGGAATCTCATCGCTGTGTGGTGTTTACCGGTCGGGTTTCTGTGTGCTTCCTGATGCTGTCTCGGTAAGCCACTAGAGATCTTAGGATCTTGCTGGACTTGTTGATCGGGTCACGTTGGACTCCAAGATGCTTACCATTCTTACTGCGTTGAGCTATTCCGGGGATCTGGTAGGCGTAGTTTTTGCTAATCGGGTCACGCTAGACTTCGAGAGGCTTGTTATTCTTACTGCGCTGAGCTGTTCCGGGGATTTGGTAGGCGTAGTTTATTCAAACCAAGTGGAGTCTTGTGGTATAGGTATTGATCTTGGTATGCATAGCGGTCTTGTCATAGCGGTAGCCTATCGCCACCAGCTGTAGCGGTCCATCTGTGGCGGTAGCCTACCGCCACCAACACATACAATCTGTAGCGGTCCATCCATAGCGGTCAAACGACCGCTATGGAACTCTCCAGGAAGCATGATCCATGTGCAAGGTGTGGCGGTCCATCTGTAGCGGTAGCCTACCGCCACCCGCTGCACATACAGTCTGTAGCGGTCCATCCATAGCGGTCAAACGACCGCTATGGAACTCTCCAGAAAGTATGATCTGTGTGCAAGGTGTGGCGGTCCATCTGTAGCGGTAGCCTACCGCCACACATAACACATATAATGTGTGGCGGTCAGTTGTAGCGTTCCGTATGTGGCGATACCCTACCACCACAGACCGTAATTCCTGTAAATTCAGAAAATGTTTCTCTCCACTCACATTTGAATTCAAATGTGAGGCTCCTCCTTAGGCTCCGATTTCAGGGATCTCTAGGGCTTGTTTATGCTATATATATGTTGTAACACTCTTCCTTGAACTTTAAAAAAAAAATGAATTAAGTATTCTTGGTTACTATTCTTTTTAGTTCTTATACTCTTCATGTTTTTCATATACTCTCTCTCACACTCTCTCTAGTCTTCATATTCTGCAAATTCTAACAATAGGATTACGGGAGTATTTGAACTAAGTATAGACAATGCATTGTTGAAATATTAGCTGAAAGGCTATGACGTAAACGTTATGGTCATGGGACTATGCTGAGTTAGAATAGCGGTTGTGCTATGCTGTGGATGTTCGCTGGAATGTTAGATTTGGGGACAAATCTATGTTAGTGGGGGGAAATTATAACATCCGTATTCCTAGTAATTGGGGTTTCAATTGGAGAATTAAAAGTTTGGGGGTGAATTGATTAAATCAGTTTTTGCTTAGCCGGGTTTAGTTGATTGTTTTAGAAGTTCGGGACTGAATCTCAAAATTTGGGGAATTGGAGGGCCTTGTTGTAATTTCGGGAAAACTTGAGGAGAACCCTAACTCCTCTAGTTCTTTGCCTTCACGCATCGAGCTTCCTTCACGCCTCACCTGATCGTGAACCTGTGGAGAGAGGAGCTGAAACTGAAGTCGAGTTTGGCGTAGGAGGGGAAGCTTGCGGCCAAGGGAGAGAGAGAGAGGAGATCGGAGGAGAGGATCGGCGAGGCTGTGCTGTGCGAATCAGATTGTCCTCTCACCTCGGTAAGTGCGTTCGGCCTTTGATCTTGTTCTGTGTTCTTAGTCCATGAGTCTGAGAGGAGATGGTGGCTCGCCGGCGAATCAAGGCGAGGACGAGATCCAAGGTGGAGACCGTGTGGCCGTAAGCTTGACGCACGGAGATGGCTGGCGGTGGTTTCGCAGGGACGCCGTGAAGCTTGGGGTGGCGACAGCGCGATCTGGTGGCGGCAACTAATGGGACGCCGTGAAGAGTCACGGAGTCTACAGCGCGTGGAGTGTTCCGTCATGATGAGGCAGTCGTTGTCAAGTCGCAAGGGCTCGTCGAGGCAGTCGCGTCGAGTCACGGAGTGGATGGTCGTGGTGGCGTGATGTCGCCGAACTTGTGCATCATCGGAAATCGTGGCGTCAAGTCACGTTCAGAGGAGGAGGAAGACGAAGTCTACGTGTCGTGTGTGATTATAAGATAATTAGTAATTAATTAAGTTTTTATTAATTGTGTTTATTTTATTATTTTATTTTCGGTCGCGTTCGGGAGTTTTAGGTGTTATTTCATCCCGAGAGGTTCGGGAATTATCAGTCTTTTATCGGGAAATTTTTCGTGCTCGTTCCTGGTGAGTGCAGTACCGTGGTCGGATATTTTACGAAAAGTTTTCCGGAATTACATGTTAGGATTTATTTCTGTGTTTTGCTGATTATTGCCGTTTAATTATTGCTGTTAAAACATAGAAATTAATTCCGAGAAAATTACCGTTAATTGCTATTAATTTTAAAATTATTTTCTGTGATTTTTCTGTGTTTACCGTTGAATTAACTATTGAGAATTAATTATTTTAATCACGTACTGGTTGTTTAAAATGTCGTTGATTGATTTAATTCATTATTTTGCGGTGAATTAATTTTTATCAAGTTGTTTTATTGCTGTTTATCGAGTCCGGGTATTTAATTATGCCAGGAGTTTTTCGTAATTGTCCTAATTGACCTAGTAGATGGGTTGATCGCCTCCTCAGTATTTATTAAATATTGACTGCGTCTATTCGTAATGGCGCATGTAAGGGAAAGGATAAAGCTAGTTGAAGCTCGTGGAACTGTGATGAGGGTTCAAGATGACATACCGGAAGGATGTTTTATTTATTTATTTATCGATGTTGTTTGATTGTTCCGCAAGCCGCTAGGTTGTTAGTGGATTGATTTCGAATTCATTGGTTCATATTAAATCGTTACCGTTGAGCTGTTTAATTGTTTTCGTCTGTTGAGCTGTTTAATTGTTTTCGTCTGCTGGGAGTTAATAATAATTATGGGGTTATTATTAGTATTGT
This sequence comes from Cardamine resedifolia, assembly GCA_014578085.1. Classification (NCBI taxonomy): domain Eukaryota; kingdom Viridiplantae; phylum Streptophyta; class Magnoliopsida; order Brassicales; family Brassicaceae; genus Cardamine; species Cardamine resedifolia. The sequence continues at coordinate 13,877 of VBRH01002416.1, forward strand.
TATTGTAAAAAAAAAAATCGGGTCGGAGTTTTTCAATGATACTTGATGATTTAGAAAAAAATTGCATACACACATAAACACATTAGTTATGATTACACAAAATCAAATGATGTTTGAGATTTGAGATTGTTCCTACCAAATGATATTATTATTTCTCATGATTTTTTTACCTCTAATTTCTAGATTAGTATTTATGTTTATACCGTCTCGTCTTAGATTCTAACATCGAAAGTTTTAGTAAATTATTATTTTGTATTTAGAATACAACTATAGTTTTATTTACATATACAATTTTTAGGTTTATATTGGAGGTTCAAGTTTCTGTTTTTAATTTAGGTGCTTTTTTGTTATCTAATGAACGGTAGTGTCTAATATTTTGACTCGTAATAATAATTTCATACTCTCTCCGTTTATTAAAGAGGAATGTTTTAGAAAAAAATTATTTTATAAAGATTGATGTTTTGTATTTTCAATGCAAAAGTTATGTAATATTTCCTGTTTTGCTCCTATTAATTAGGATTAAAGTAAAAAAATAACTAAAATTTAATAAAAAGATAAGGATGTTTTAGGTTATGCAAAAAAAATTTTAATATGTTTACAAAACTTTAAAAGTTTATCTTTAAAGAATAGATGGAATATTTTTCATGTTTTACAATATATTAAGGGTCTATTTTAAAATTTGGTCCCAGGGCCTATAAATTGTTTAAGCAGGCCTGCGTCCAACGCATAATTGCAAAAAAAGAAAAAAAAAAATTGGAGAAATTGCTATATGCTCCTATTACTCGTTATTCTGGAAAATCTCATTCTTTTAACATTAGTTCTTTAACATATAAATTTATGTTCATATTTTTCTCAAATATTATAGCTGCTTTTTCAACTCAACTTCAAATATTTAACCTTTTACCTAAAACACTTTAGAAGTCTCATAGAACCGTCATTCAAATTTTCATCCGAAATAGATTACCAAATAACAAATGTAGTTTTGACCCGCGACATGACCTAGTTTATATCGATATCAGAAATACAAAATATCGATGCCCCATGATCTTTAATTTAACCGTCATTTTAACGCATGTTGATTTTGTTTTCTTGCAAGAAAACCTTTTTCATGGAAGAGTTTCTCGTAACCAACACTCGAGATTTACCAAAAGTTAGAAAACCCAAATTTATTCCCGAAAAAATTATATGTTATATCGATCCTAAGGAGATCGGAATCCATAGGTTCCCTTTATGATCATAAATTGACAAAAGCTTCACTTTCAAAGCGTTGGCCATCTTCTTCTCTCTCTCATATATCACATTGTATTAGCCAATCAAATTATTTCCACGTCAAAAGGTTTTGGAATCAGTGGAAAACAAACAAGACCCACATCATCGCAATCATCCTCAGATCTGTTTTTATCATAAGTAAATTAAAAGGACAAAAGTTTTTACTATTTTGAATAATTGATTATCACTATACAAACTAATAATATCTCGTCAGTTATTTACTTCATCCGTTTTATAATATAAGATGTTTTAGGTAAATGCACACATATTAAAAAGTTAATTTTGTTTTTAAAAAGTTTTATTTAATATATAAACAAAAATAATTTAGTCAATCATAAAAAAAACTGCAAATTACTATTAGTCACACAATATTCAATAAAGTAAAAAATTACATTAAAAAGTGAAAATATTTTATATTTTGAAACAACAAAAAATCTCTAAAACATCTTATACTATAAAACGGAGGGAGTATCAGTAATTTTTTTTTTTTTACGCATGTGTAAGAAACAATCTTGGAACCAAGTACGATGTAAAGTTAATAAATATATACTGAGACTCATGCCTCATGTTTAGGTTAGCAATTCTTTTTTTTTCTATCATTTGATGTGGATTCATGTATAAAGGGTCAATTACATATAACTAATCTAATTTTTTTTTAATATATATAAAACAAGAAACTCAGAACATAAACTAATGGAGTATTAAATTTATTTCTAAATTGGGAGTGGCAATGATATATATATATATATATATATATATATATATAAATGATTAAAATCTTTGAGGTGTATTTTTTTGTTGGCAGCTATAATCTTTTAGTTTTATTAATGATTAATTTCTTAATCAGATTAATGAAATGGTTCTCAAGTTGATATATAGACGGCATGGTATATATAAAAAAAAAAAAGATTTAACGAATTCGATCGGGCATTGACATGAACAATACACTAAAATTGAGGACCTATGAAACTAATTAGGAAAACAAATCACCTACGAAAAACGGAAACAAAATGTTGATTTGATATAGAAAAAAGAAAAGAAAAAAAAGGCAATCGACAGAGGAAGACAAGTCCAAATCAATTACTCAGACAATTCCCTTTCTTCAGGACATGCACATGTGCATGCCATACGTGTGTATATGTGTAATACATGCATATATAATGTAGTATGTAAAACTAAATGATCACATACATGAGATGTATATATAGATACAATTTGGATGATATGCAAGTTGCATATGTGAATGATAAACATAGAGACCCCAACTTATACTAATTATTTTATATGTAAATAAAGAGGCATGTAAATATAAAAACACTCACATGTGGGACATGTCTACATACATATAAACTTAACCCCAAAGAATTGTCCATTCATACAAATCACATAACGTATGAGTAAATCGCGCATGAGGTGGAGTGGCTATAGTGACGTCAGATAAAACTTTTTCCAATGCAAATGTAAAAAGATCATATACACTTGATAAAAATCAGAGAAGGTTTGTTCCTCATTTTCATTTATAGACCTTTCAAAAGATATTTATTACAGACTTAATAATAAAAATAATAAGAAGAAAAAAAAAATATAGAATGTTTAGCCTTGACACGGGAGGAGTAATCTCTTAGTATTGTACAAACCAGATCCTATTTAAAGGTATAGATTTAACGATAGCATTATCAATTATCATCCTAATGTCTTGTGTACGTCAGTAATCATGTGTATAATAACTTTATCTAAAGACTAAAGTGTTTATGTGTGTATTAAATTAGGAATAAAGAGCAATTGTAAACTATTGGAAAATTGATGAGATCGACCCAAACCGTATCGAGATAGACCGAACCGAGATCAATAAGGATTTAGAAGATCATTGACATTTATCAACAATCTTCTAGATCCTTATTGATCTTGGTTCGGTCGATCTCGATACAGTTTGAGTCGATCTCATCAATCTAGTTCCCAATATAAACATACCTTTAGAAGAACCTCGAAAATTGAATTAATGGAAAAAACCCTGAATTGTCATGTTTTCCCACAGCTTTCTTGAGCTTCTAGCTTCTTTGTTCCCAAAGTCGTAAATGTTAGAAATAATTTTAGTTTTTAAAAAAGGGAAACTGAAAAAGAAGTTCAAGAAAGCTGTGGAAAAGCATGACCAGGATCTTCATCTTCTCCTTCCTCTGAAATCTTCCAAAACGAATTAAACTTAAGAGAATTGTGGAGAGAGAGAGAGATATTAGTTGAGGTATATATAAACTTCATATCAGGACCACTCTTTTTATATATCATACAAAGTGAGTGATATGTGAACCTGCTTAATAGCGTGGGACTGAAAGATAAGAGTAGACTTCTTTGTTTCTTTATGCCTTTTCTTTTTGTTGTAAAATTTTTATATTAGAGAGGTTCCATCAAGTCCAACTATTATGCCAATTTAATTTCAACTTTTTTAGTGTAAAGAACTATTGTTATTGTAAAAGTATAGATATGGGCTAAATTTGTCTTTATCCCTACCGTGATGTTTAATTTAGTGTAAGTGAATCACTAGCACTAAGTGTGGTTTAGTTTATGCTAATCATATATCACCAAACACTTGCTATGTTTTTTATAGTTCTTCTGACTGGTCCCAAATGTTTTTGGACTCAATACAGAGAAAACTCGGTCATGCTGCGTAAGAAGTCCATCCGACCTAGCCTATTTCTCAGTCAAGACTTGAGTCATGTAACACATCCTTATTTTTAGAGGCTTAAAGGTATTTTTAACAGGGCAAAACATCTTTGAAGCATTTTCTATTGTTTTAAATCTCCATATGTTATAATATTATATTCTTTACACATGACATGAACGGACAATAGCTATCCAACTAACTCATCGTCCTTGCAAAAATAATTGTCTTCACCCCAGGCACACGAGGTATCGTATGCGACCCCGACCCGAGTTTCCTATAAATGATATTGTATTTTTATAATTTACCTTCGGACGGATCATAATCTAGTAGTTTCATAAACTTGAGTGTTACAATCATGACTTCCATTAACAGAGTACAATGTTCTCTGAAATATATGTTATTTTAAATTATGTCAACAATATATATGTTGTTTATCGCTTGATAAAATAAGTTTGTGTTTGTATAAAATAATATTTTAAATTTTAAATAATATATATATATATATATTATGTTTTACAATTTGTATTGTTATTAAATTAAAACTAAATTTGTAGAAATAAATCTATAAAATGTGAGTACTAGAAACAGAAAAAAAAGAAGGTAAAACATTGTCCGGTTTATTCATTGTATAAAGCCCAACAACATTATGTTTATCTATTTGGTTATGTAAGCCGGATAGGTGAGATGAGATAATTGGATAAAGACATTCATGTTTTGGGGCACGATGCGCTTCTTTAGATGGATACAGTTGTTTGTCGAAAAAATCTCTTACCATTTTGTTACTTTGGCAAGAAAAATATTAGCCTCAATAATATATATGTTATTTATCGTTTGGTAAAATAAGTTTACGTTTGTAACTTATCATTTAAAATTCAAAAAATTATATATATATATAGGTAATTTTCTTAAATAGCACAAAATGAAGTTTTTTTTGTCATATTTAGCACATATTTTCATTTAGACCACATATAGCCTTTCATTAAAAGATAATTCTTTTATATTAACACAAATCCCCTAACCTCATATTTTTAGAGTTTAGGGTTTTATAAAGAAAAATTTTAGAAAATACCCTATTTAAGTTTTGTAATTTGAAAAATACATTCTCCTTATTTTCTCCATTTTTTTAAAAAAAAGTTGATATTGTTTTACTAAAATAACCTTAAAATGCTGAATAATAGTTTTTAGAAAAATTCATTTAAAAAAAAATATTCGATAAAGTTTTTTGAAGATAAAGAAATAATTTATTTTACCTAGAAAATAAATATCTTCTTTGGAGAAAAAACTCTTAAGGAAATTTCTTAAGAAAATGCCTTGATTTATATATTAATTTATTAATTTATTTTATTTTAATAAAATAATATTTCTCTTTATTTCCTCTATTTTTTAAAACTGATATTGTTTTAATAAATAAACCTGAAAAGGCTAAATAATAAGTTTAAGAGAAAATCAATTTAGAAAAAAATAAAATCAATAATATTTTTTGAATTTATGTTAATTTATATATTTACTAATAAAATAGATGAATAAAATTTATGTTATTTTATTTTTTTGGTTAATTTCTAGAGACTTATCTATGAGTGAATTTTAATATATAAAAAATAAATATTTTTATCTCAACACTTCTTAAAATTTATTATAATAATTGTAATTAGTTTTTATTTATTAAAAATCAAATGATTTGTAAGTGTAATGAGGGCAACATTGTCATATCATATATATAAAAAATAGTTTTTTTTTATAATTAAAGGGGTATTTTTCAAATTATGAAACATCAACAGGGTATTTTTCAGAAGTCCATTTTATAAACCCTAAACCATACCCCTAATAACTATACCTAAATTTTAAAATAGTTAACCCAAATATAAAAATTTAAGTTATTAATTTTATAAAATGATATGAATGTCTCATAATATTTTTGGGCTATTTTTAAAATTAGTTAATAACAACAAAGGTAATTAAAAGAAAATAAGAAAAAATAATAAATACTTACATCTGAAGGAGTAATTTCTGTTACTTCCGATGACTGTGTTAGAGGACAATCGTTCTCTTTCACTAGACCAAAGAAGGTGAGAGGTAGATCAACCTCGGCTAAATCCGAAGTACCGCCATGACCATCTAAAAATCCAAGACTTTTGGTTTTGTTGACAAGGTCTTACACATCTAAATATTCATCAAGTTGAATCCTCTCACTAATCTTCAGTAATGCATCCATCTGTCGAACTAAATCGAAAGCCCCGCAGATTGTAATAATTTGCTTTAGAGTGCATGAGCCCATCAACTGGGAATTCTTTATACTCCAAAACCGAAGAGTGATATTTGCAATATACTCCTTCAAAGACTCTTTCACACAAGGCATAAGATAACTACTGTTCCAATAGGCTGACTGTGAAGCCATCAGAACATCATATAGAGGGCAATTGGTAGCGCTGTACAAAATATGTTCAAACAATTACTTATCATGCAAATGGAGTTCAAATAATATATCAATCCAAATATAAATTTATTTATATTCAAATGATAAATCGATCCAAATATAATCTATTATTTATCATGCATGTAGAGTTGAGTAACTATTCTATATTTGCATAAATTTTTTCTATTTATGATTTATTAACTTGTTTTCTCTACAAATGACTAATAGATGCCCTCACATTAG
>VBRH01002417.1:7751-18684 GCA_014578085.1 Cardamine resedifolia
ATTTCCTCATAAAATGTTACGGTTTGCTTTCTAGGGGAAAATTCCCTGATTGACGATGCTAACCGGCAGCCACCTCACAAAATTGATGAGAATATGTGGAAAAATCGGGAGCAGATGGAGGAGATATTGTTTCTTCTGCGACCTTCTCGCTGGCCTGTTCAGGTCAATCTTTGTATCCCGATCATGCGGCCTCTACTTGGTCTGCTTCTTGTGACTTGTCTCCTGTTTGTTTGTTTTGGTTTTACGCGCAGCTTCGGGAACCTTCCTCATCCGAAGATGCTCAACTCTCTTCTATTTTGCGGAATCTCAAATACAATTTTGATAACGCATTCACTGCCATGATTTCCTTCCAGACGCAAAATTCCGAGCGTGTATTCAGCACAGGTTGATTCTACGCAGACTTTGTTATGCATATTAAGATACAGGCCCATACGAGTAATTATTTTTCTGCAGTTATGACCTACATGCCTCAAGATTTCCGGGGAACGCTCATCAGACAGCAGAAGGAGAGGTCGGAGAGGAACAAACAGGCGGAGGTTGATGCCGTGGTTAGCTCTGGAGGGAGCATACGCGACACATATGCTCTTCTTTGGAAGCAGCAGATGGAGAGGTAAGCCTTTTTTTTTTTTTTCTGATTTGTTTACTTGATGCTTGCTTGTGGCCTTTGGGTACCTTCTTGAGAGTCTGGTTTATGCATTCATTGACTTTTTCTTTAGGAGGAGACAGTTGGCTCAGTTAGGCTCTGCTACTGGTGTCTACAAAACCCTGGTCAAGTACTTAGTAGGAGTTCCACAGGTAGGCCTACCCATCTCTACTCTTTCTGGCTAAGATTTTTCGCTTCTCTTCTTTATGATTATTTTTCCTTTTCTTATCCGACCAATAGTCCTACTCATACGCCAATTGATTCTTCTTCCCTCAAACATTGTAGGTGTTGTTGGATTTTATACGACAAATAAATGATGACGATGGGTATGTACCATGGTCTCATTTAAAATAGTCAATGACTGTTTGCTTTTGGTGGCAGAAGATTCAGGTTGTATAAGAAACTTTAGCTAACAGAATTTATGTTCTCGTTTAAAGGCCTATGGAAGAACAGCGAGAACGCTATGGACCTCCGCTATACAGTCTCACAAAAATGGTTATGGCAATCCGGGTTTGTTTAACACTTCTGTGGGAAAGATATGATACCTTCAAACTGTAAGATAGTTGGATAATGTTTTTCTTGTTTTGGTTTATTCTTCTTAACGTAAGATTGCCTTATATTAACACAAGTCAATAATCATCAAGCTTGAAGTGCTCAATGAACTTTCCCATTTAGAGGTTGTGATATTTTATTTTTTGTGCGAGGAGCAGGAGTAGAGACCAAATGAATCTCCTGTCTGAAGCTTCTATAGTCTACACATCTGAGTTTGAAAGATTCGTCACATTTATCAGGTACCATATTCCTTTATAGGGTCTCGGTTGTGGGTTGCTATATATTCTTTTAAGTATAGGTTGGTACTGATGTATTGGATAACACAACATCGGGAAAACTTCACTTCTGAAAATTACGTTGATGTCTTGGGGTCTGATCTCCTTTGTTTTCTTTTAAATATTAAGATTGTTGCTAGTATGCGAACGCATGTCTATTAAGTTTTACAGATAGGTCTAATACAATATGATGTAATTACTAGACGTTCTCTGTAATTAATTAGTTATATTAAATTTCAGTTTTATTCGTTTTGATTAAAAAATTTTATCCACAGTTCTAACATTACTTAGGTTAGACGTCTTTAGGCATTGCTTTTCTCACTATCAAAGAACATTAACGTTTTACTTTGTGCTTTTCCAGCGATGTATTTGCCAATTCCCCCTTCTTCATTTCAGCGGATACAGCTGGCATATTGTGCTCTAGGTTAGCTACCTTCCATCATTCACAAGATTCTCACTTCAGTTCACGATTTCTAGCTCTAAGAGTTTGTACTTCTTAGGGAAAATGAGGAGTACAAGGAGATGGTCGTCCAAGCTGGGAGAACCTATGAGGTAATATGTTCTCCTCAGATGCTTTTGTTTATTAATGAAGCTGAAAGTTTTACCATTTTAAGAATCTTTACACAATTTCCATACGAAATTGTCATGCTCGAAATAGTGAAAAGTAATGTTCATGAAAGTAGTTTGTGTGGCATTCACATTTTCTGGTGGCAAAAAAAAAATCAAAGCGTATGATAAGCACTTGTGTTTGAGTCGGCGTAAGTTTATATGGTATAATTATATCCCTGATTGATGTTTGTTCTTGTTGTTTCTCTAGGTCTCATTGATGGTGGAATCTGAAAATTCATATATTGCTTGGGATTTCTCCTTGATGCAAGGCAAGATAAGCATGGTATTGATTTTTGAATCCTTGTTCTGTTTCCCCATTATGTAACCTTAAATCATTTGATTTCTTTTTTTTGCTTGGTTTTGCTTCCCACTTTAGATTTTTTCTTTTTAAATCAAATGGGTGTCTAGTTTGTTCGCTTATGGGCTACCGTAATTGTTCAAGGTTTCATGAAAATTTCTTTTCTTTTTTTATTTGGATTGCATGTCGAGACAACACACTTTGTCTCTATTTGTCGTATTTCAGATTTAAAGTTATATCTGTTGCTGTTTCTGCAAGACTCTGGTTATCCTTGTTTTCGCACGTAGTTTACAGCGTATCTTGGTCTGTGATAAATCGTTATGTGAAAACAGGAATTGTTGTTTCTTGACACGGGATGGGATCTAAGCTAGGTTCTCATCTTTTGTGGTTCGTCCTCTGTTTATATTTGTATTGTTATTTCCCAGGATATCGGATTTAGCGTGGAGTACATAAGTGCTTCGGCGGAAAAGACTGTGAGTGTGCTCATTAGTTTCAAGACTGTCATTAAACTTACATATTCTCTCACTCTTCAAGGTATCTATTCAACAAGTGATTTTCTGAGGGATGATCATGATTTTTTCTTATTTCAGCTGATATTACCTTACCGTCGGTATGAAGCTGACCAGGTGAATGCCCATGTGCAAAGCTTTTTGTTGTTGTTGTTGTTGTTGTTGTTGCATAGCTGTGTTGTTTAAGGTAATCGTTTTGGGGATCCACTGTTTTTATTCCTGCAGGGAAACTTCTCTACGGTAATGGCTGGAAACTACAAACTTGTTTGGGATAATTCATATTCAACTTTCTTCAAAAAGGTAGGGTGACATTTACGTTTTGCGGCAGACAAAAGTGAATTAGTATTCCTTTTTTTTCCCATTGCTTTCATTAATGTGGATCTTTTCATTGGGCCTTTTTTTCTCTTCCCTCTGTGAAAGACTCTTCGATACAAAGTGGATTGCATACCACCAGTAGTGGAGCCGTCAAACTGAAAGAGGAAGATGAAGCTGGATTCTAGTCATGAACACTCATCATTTGTTTGTACAAGGATAAAAACTCTGAACCCTTTGAAAGACATCAATGTGACTTCTTAAACATCTTACCAAGAACATGACTATTTTGTTTGCATGAACCATTTCTGAGGAGGAGGTGAAAAGTGGCCAAGATGAGAAAGAATTAACAAATAAATAAATAGAAACAATTATTTAGATGTTTATTTGTTTACCTGCCAATTAGTATTTGTTTACAAAGGAGGTATGAGTGATGTGTCTGCTAAATACAACATCTAGTCGCGTTTATCTAGCAGAGAGTTCTGATTGTGGAGTATCTTCCTCAATCTTTGCATACTACATCATATCTTAATTTTGGGGCAACTAACAATTCGCAGCGGACTAGGTTCTTTTGCCGAACGTTCTCCCTTAAACAGCTTTTGAAATATTTTTTTTTATCATTGATCACGAATAAAATCTAAAAAGATCTTGAGTTTTAACTCGTTTGGTATGAATAGTTTATCAGTTTGAGTTTTTATTTATTTATTTTTAGATACCCATTTAAGAACTCTCCGATGGAGAAGCTCTAATATTTTTCAGAGAGTGGAGGTTCTTATATTTGTTCGTCGTCCGACATTTCTTGTAGGCTTTTGTGCCAAGACGAGGTCCGACATGTCTTGTTACTCAGCAATTGAGAGAAAATAGATCAAAGTGGTCTTACAAAAATTAGAGATATTGTAGTCAGCAAAAAAAAGAAAAAAGTTTTCCAAAAGCATAATCAGAGAAAAATTAATTTCGTTAGACATAAACAAGTTCTCAAAATAACATTTTCTCTAACATTTTGGGTAAAACGTGAGATCCTGTATTTAATAACCAGAAGTGCTCGATAATCAGAAGAGAAGTTCACCAAAAGTAAAACCTTGGACTGAAATCTGCCAACAGTTGCACAAATATTCTTCTATCTTCGCCTTCTTACGGGTCAAAAACCGTTCTTTAGCAGCATCAATTGCATCCTTGATTTTCCTGTGTTGGTAAGTGGCTCTCGGCGCATCTTTTGACGCCCCTACGATTGATGAGTCTCCCTCTTCTGTGGCATCGGAACCCATCTTCTTCTCAGATGCTGTTTGATCTGCCTCTTGCGGTTCCACACTTTTCCTACAACTTGATCCAATATCTCCGGATTCAGGCAACACTTGAATCTGTTTTCTTCTCTTCCCTTGTCTCTTCTTTTCCCAACTCCTCTTGTATGTGTTCCTTGAACCTCTTTGCTTCTCTAGCTTTGACATCGCGAGCTCCAAATGTCACATTTTTTTCCAATGTTGAAGTAGAAATCACTCAAGTCTGTCTTCTTTGTAACCTAGTAGAAGATGAAAACAAAGGAAAAAGGGTTGATATTAGTTTAAATAGTAACAAAAATAGATTTGAGTTCAAAATCGACCAAAAGCTATATCTCCTCATCAATTGCAATACAAAGAGACGAGAAAATGGCTTCTCAAAACTGAGCTACTTAACAGAAACAAAACTTGATCAAAGACCATCAGCGGAAAGCCGAATCCACGGCTAAGTGGACCGAGCCAGCTCGAGTAAACCTGATTGAGGGAACCGACCTCCCTATTATTTTCTCTGCCGCCGATACTGAAGGATTGCACTTACCACACAACAACCCACTTGTCGTCACACTCGCTATCGGAGATTGCAATGCCAATAAGGTGTTTATAGATATCGGAAGTTCGGTCGACCTCATCTACAAAGATACACTGAAGAAAATGGAGATCTCTTTACTGCACATCAAACCCTAGCAGGCCAGTCACGACAGTCGGAACAGTCAAATTACTAGTTCAAGCAGGAAACGTGATCAAGACGATCAAGTTCATGGTAGTAGACGAGCCAGCCGTGTATAATGTCATTATGGGAACGCCATAGATCCACGAGATGAGAGGGGTAGCGTCAAGTTATCACCAATGCATGCGATTCCCTTCTGGACGAGAGATATTCACCTTAAGAGGAAGCTAAGCAGTAGCTTGGACATGCTTCATCAAAGAAGTCAAAATCAATACTCCACCCGTCACGGTGCACACGATAACCGAAGAAAAAACCGGCTACGACTTGATGAAGCCAAAACCTTCATAGTCCAACAAAGAACTAGTCGAGATGATTCAGCTCGACTCTTCCACCCAGATCGCCAGGTCGGAGTAGGCTCTCAGCTCGACCTATCTACTCGATGTGCACTCGAACACTTCTAAAAAAAGAATATATCGACCTTCGCGTGGACCATAGAAGATATGATCGGCATCGGCCCAAGCATCACCAGCCACAAACTTAATGTCGTTCCGACATACAAACCGGTAAGACAAAAAAGGAGGAAGCTCTGCATAGAGTGAGCTAAGGCTGTCAACGAGGAAGTAGACAAGTTACTAAAAGCTTGGTCGATCTGCGAAGTAAAATATCCCGAGTGGCTGTCAAACCCAGTCATTGTCAAAATGAAGAACGGCAAGTGGCGTGTATGTGTAGATTTCACAGATATTAACAAGGCTTGTCCAAATGATTGTTTCCCTCTACCTCACATAGATCGGCTAGTTGAAGCAACAGTGGGCAACGAGTTACTGTCATTCATGGACGCATTTTCAGGATACAATGAGATCTGTATGCACCCAGATGATCGAGAAAAAAATAGCATTCATTACAGATCGGGGAACCTACTGTTACAAAGTAATGCCTTTCGGACTGAAGAATACATGAGCCACATATCAAAGACTATTCAACAAAATGTTCGCCAATCAGCTTGGAAAATCCATGGAAGTCTACATCGATGACATGCTCGTAAAATCTGCCCGAGCAGAAGATCACATCGCCCATCTACAAACATGTTTTGAGATACTCAACAAATACCAAACATGTTTTGAGATACTCAACAAATACGGTATGAAGTTAAATCCGGAAAAATGCACCTTCGGAGTAACTTCGGGAGAATTCCTTGGCTACATTCGTCAATTTATCGCAATTTATCTTTAGGTTCGACAAAGAGAGCAAGATACTAGGAGCACAAAAATGATGCTCAAGTTTCGAGAAGACAAGATACAGAGGCTAGAATCACTTCTCGGCAACCATATATCTGTAGATTCTTTTTTGCTGGAAGAGAAAAACGTGTTAGCAGAAGAGATTCATCTGCTTCAAGCTAAAATTGATAAAAATCCTGAATTGACTCGCTTTGCCCTCGAAAACATAAGGCTTCTGGATCAACTTAGAAGGTGATACATCTCCAGGAAACGTCTAAAGCTGAAATAAGATAAAGTTTGTATGTTTTTTTTTAAAGTTCTGTTTTTATGGTACTTGCAGATTTCAAGAGTTCTATGAGAAAGGTGAGAGAGAAATTCTACTGGGCGAAGTCTCAAATCTGCGAAATCAGGTGCCTCTAGTTAGTACAGTATCCTGGTATTGATTCATTCTTCTTTTCGTTTGCAATACCATACTTAACTCTAGCTATTGATTTTGCAGCTCTGGCAATTTCTTGATGAAAACTCCGACTGGCAAAAACATCCTGATGATGGAATAGAGCCACATGTAATATCTATTTCCCTCTTGCATATGTTTAAATATCTCTTAATATCCAGAAGTATTGTGCTTCATTGGTTGCGTGTCACTAGTCTTGTTGTATTTTCTATTTTGTTCTAAAAGGATTTTGGATTTTCCATGGCGCAGGGTGCATTACGTATTAGCAAAGAAAATTATTCTCTACAGGACGAGGTTGATTCACTTGCTTGCTCAGAAGTCATTCTCCTACTTTCTTTCTAATCTATCTTTTCAATCTCAGTTTGTTGATGTCTTTTCCACCGCAGTTAAAAAAGACCTGTAACGAGCTTGAGAAATAAGGCATTCCAGAAGTAACCTTGGCTCTTGCCTGGAAGAGAATGCAAAGTTTAGTAGGTTAGCAAATCTGGTTGAGATTCTTGTTTGTTTCCTTGTATATGGCCAAAGGAGTTCGTATTTTCTCCATAGGCGTGATAAGTCTTCTCGCCCATTTTCTGCAGAGAAATCCATGATCTATAGGCTATGGTCAGCGATATCAGAGCTTCCACACCGGGTGATCATAGCATTGCGAATAAAAACAAGGTCTGCACAATAAGAACAGTGTGGTTCACTAATCTGCACAACCATCTCTGATATTGTTTCTGCACGTTACCCTTGAGCGTATTCACTTAACAATTGAATATTGACAAAAACTGCAGGCCCTGTTGGTAGCTCAAAATTTTGAGCGGCACGAAACACTTGCTGGTCAGCAGGTCAACCATGTAGAAGAATCATCACTGGTCAACAGGTCAACCATGTAGAAGAATCATCAAACTGCAGCTTGATATGGATAGACTGAAAATTATATTAGATGAGGAAAGGACACTACGTGGGGACACAGAGGCACATGCGGTTTGCTTGAAACTTGATATTGGAGAGTTGCAATATCAACTATTTATGTTGAGCAAGAAGCACGTAAATGTAAACAGTGAGCTGGGGGAAACAAAGTCTGTAGTTGAAGCTCTCGAATTGCAATACATTATATTGATCCAAGAAGCAGTAGAGTTGAGGAGAATAAAGGAGAACTATATTAAGCTTTTACAAAAGCAAGAGCTTGACATCCTAGCTATGAAGTCCAAACAGTGCAATGAGTTCAAAGATAATCCCGCAGAGGGCAATGCAATTGACAAGAAGATACAAGCATCTCTTGAAAAAGCTAAGAGGTTGAACATGTTGTTCAAGAGTGATATTGCTTCTAAGGCATGTGGAGATGAAGAAATGGGTGAAGTTCATAGGCAAGCTGAAGCTGCAACTGCCGAGGTGATTGTCTGTTTGCAGAATGAGCTCGAAGTTCTTCAGAAAGAGGTCAATGATTTCCAATCAAAAGAAAAAGTGACTGAAACTCGGATGGAGGAGCTGCAGGATAACCTACGAGATATGACTGTGGATATTGAGCAGTTGCAAGAAAATCACAGAGGCAAAAAAAAGGAACTACATATCATGTCAAATGAAATGGAACTTCTCACAGCTGAGCTTGAAGAAATTCTGCTCAATGTGAATGAAGGTCTTACAGATGCGTGTTACCAGGCTGATGTAATTTTGGGTTCCTTTCCAGATAAAAGGATATGGATATCTGAACAGATTGGAGGATTAATAAGAACAATTTCTGAGAGGGAATTAATGATTGAAGATCATGAAAACTGTTTAGAGGATGCCAATAAAAAGCGATGTGATATAGAATCCATGTTGAAGTCTCTTAGAGGGGGAGCATTAGTAATGAGTGAAGCGCACCAGAGAGAGTACGAGGAAATGGAGACACATGTTCACCACATGAAATCACAGTTGGTCACAAGTGGGAATGCCACAGACTCCAAGTAGATCGATGGAGGTTACGAGGTAGCCGGAGCTCGAAGCCTCGACAAGATGATGCGGTGGTAGTGTCGGGGGATTTCTCTACGGTCAATTTTGGTACAACAGAAGCACTCGAGTAAGTACGGTCGCTCACGGACTTTGGCGCTATGACGCCACTTCTTCACGAATGTATCGCTTAACAACGCATTCAGATCTGAGTAATCGTATGAAAACTACGAAAAAGTGAAACTAAAATCTGAAAACCCATTCTTATAAATTTTTTTTTTATCATTTATTTTAAATAAAAAATAACATAATTACTATNAATAACATAATTACTATCCTACCCTAGACCTAATAACATATTCACCTAAAATACCTAGTTCTAACCCACCGAACAAACTAGAGGCTCACGAACCGAACCGTCTTCCTCCTCATATATTTCTCTCTCGGATCCTTACTCTTACGAAAATCATTCAAATCGAAAACTCATCAAAAATCAAAACCGTTATTCGTGAAACTAGGTATAACTCATCGTACAACTACCTGGAATTTCAAGCAACCGTTAATCGAATCGAAAATGGTTAAGACAAGGAGAGGAAATCGAGGAATACTCAAGACTCGCTCGACTTTGGCTCAATCTCCGGTTCCGGTGCCGATTCCGAAGGACATTGAAGAAGAAAGAGAGAGCCACGGGACTGAAGAGAGGGAGCAATCTCAGGCTCAATCTCCGGTTCCGGTTCCGAAGGACATTGAAGAAGAAGGAAAGAGCCACCGGAGGGAGCAATCTCCGGTTGAGGAATCCGTTGCAAGGAGTGAAGAAGGAGAAGAGAGCGACGGCGAGGAAAGTGCCTCTGAAGAAGGAGGAGATGACGACGAGGGAAGTGGCTCTGAAGAAGGAGGAGAGGGAGAGTGAAGAAGGAGGAGAGGACGGCGAGGGAAATGAAGAAGATATCGAAGAAGAGAGCGACCGATCTCTTCCTCCTCTGGTTCGCCGGAATGAAGAAGAAGGAGAGAGAGACGAGAAAAGTATAAGCCGAACCGTGACCGCCTCAACGGTAAGTAGTTGTATTCGACTGATATCTTGATTCGATTGAACATGTAGAATTAGGTAGAACTAAGAAAAACTAATTCGTTTTAGTATATTTGGAAATCTATTTGGAAAAGTTTTTAAATATATTTGGAAATCTCCAACTACATACACACGGATCTTGCTCCGTAAAGGGAACACCTCATCCAATCCCTTATTATTCAAAATATGAACGAATTTGGAAACCTCATATAAATTATATGCTATCTTTTGTTTGTTAAAGTTATCTTCTTATTTTTCTTGGTGGCGATTGCGTTTTTATAACTGAATTTTTAAAACCAGAATCTAAATTAGTTAGGGATTGGAGCTTGATTATGATATCACTTAAGATGTTCGCTTTTATTTTCCCAAATTAATGTGCATATATATCTATAAAAAAGTTGATGATCTTTTGCTCAAAATGCTCGCCTTGCATTCTTCCGAAGCAAGATTTATGGCTTTATTTATTGGTGAAATTGATCGCATTATTCATGCTTGCTTAGATCCACTCTCACGGGCACAATTTATTCAACAAGACTCTACCTTTCCACATGATTTCGCTTATTTCAGTCTCACATCTATTTCATCTACAACATAATTTTTAACTTTCAGTTATTATCTTGGTTTGCTATGATAATATATGGGGGTGATGAATCCTTTGATTTAATTTCCCAAAAACTAATTCGTTTTAGTTAGGGAAAACCAATTATGAAATTATGTAAGGGAAAACCAATTCGTTGGAGTTTTAAACTCGGATGTTGTGGTTTGGGTCGAGTGGGACCCGAAGTAAATTAATAAAATAAAATATTTTATTTAATGAAATTACTTGAGTAGACAGTTAGGGTTCGTGTCACGCCGTTTTCGAGAGAGGATGAGACGGATGTTACAGTAAAACATTTAGATACTTTCTGGGACTAGTTGACTTTGCAAAATACTTAATGCTAAAATCGAAAATCAGCAGGGCCAATGTTCCTAATTTTCCAGCCTGTAAGAATTCGTTTTCTTTTTTGAGCAGTTGCTCATGCTGCCTATGTTCGTCAATTTCTATCTTCTCGGTAACTAGATCAGTCTGCTTTCCTTCGATTGTTACAGGAAAAGAATTGGCAAGACACTGATGTGGCAAGACTTTTAATATTTTCCTTTTACGAT
>VBRH01002418.1:0-11002 GCA_014578085.1 Cardamine resedifolia
ATGAATTAAAAGATGATAAACTAGAGCTGCTTGGAGAATCCTCAAGGACATATAAGTCTCCTTTTGTGTTTCCTTCTCCAAGAATCTTTCCGGTTTTAATATCCTGAAAATGGAAGCTATTAGGTCCAAATATTGCATAAGCGTCAAAGTCATTAGTTGTCCTTTTTACTGAGACAAGATTAGAAATAAATGATGGCATAAAGAAAGCCCGAGAGTTCTTATTAAATAGTTTCAAATCACCTACACCTTTAATTGGAATTCTATCACCATTTGCAATGACAACATTACCATTAGCTGGTCTAATGTTACTAATCAGTTTAGGATTACTAATCATGTGATGTGTAGCTCCTGAATCAATAAAAAGAGAGTTATTAAGTTTAGAGGCTAGTAATGTGATACCAGAATCCTTTAGTATGACGATTGATTTGATGAGTGCCTCCAAGTCAGACTTTCTAACCACATTGTTGGAGTAAGATACCATTGCTAACACATCTCCTTTCTTTGAAGATTCAGCTGGAACTTTTTTTGATGGTCCGACTTGATAATGTGATACCACTGTTTGAGTTTGTCAACTTGGAGCTTCATAGGAAATGTTGGCTTGGTACCTTGGCTTGAATTCTCTCGGTTTCCAATCTTTAGGTTTGAGATGGGGATGGAGGATCCATCATTCATCTTTGACGTGGCCAGTTCTTTTGTAATGGTCACAGATCTTTCTTGTATATCCTTCACACTTGTGAACCACTTTCTTTGCCATGATGAGTTCTCTTTCTCCACCAAAGATATTGAATGATCCTTGTTCCTTTTGGACTTGGGAGCAAACATCATCAAGGCTAGGAACCTGGTCAGCCCTTAAAAGGTGCTTGATAAGGTCGTTGTGCACTGGGTTTAATGTAAGGAGAAGTCCGAACACCTTGTCTTGCTCACGCCTTTCTTCAATGATCTTGAAATCCTTAGTGCTTGGCCTCAACATATCAAGTTCAGCCCAAAGTGATCTGAACTTCCTAAAGTGTTTGGTGATCTAGGGCGTTTTGAAGAAGACCCAAGATAGTTTGATCCTCCTGAAACCATTTGGAGTCATCATCCACCTTAGTATCTTCTTTTTCTTTGTTTTTCACTTCTTGAGTGGGTTCTATGTGGCTCCACCAGCCACAGCCACACATAGCAGTTTTAGTAGTTCTAGACCACAACAAGTAGTTCACTCCTTTTAGAGTGACTGGAATTACCACCAGTTTTGAATTTTCCATGGTAAAATAAAGTTCAAGAAATACACAAATCTAGCCTTTCACAACTCAAGAATCAATAATTTTGAGGACTTAGTCTCAGAGTGAAAAGACTTAGAAAGATGTATTGCAAGAACAAAAAAAACCGATTTGAAAAATAAAAATAAAATCGTAACTATTTTGAGAATGATTTTGCGGAAGCTTTAGAGAGAGCAATAATAGAGATTCTGAGATTTTGAGAATAAGAGAATCAAGAACAAGATTCAATTAAGAACCTGCTCTGATACCATGTTAGAAAATTTTTAGACTTAGGGAAACATTAAAGAGAGAATACGATATTCATAACTAAGAATGTGAGAGAATGAAGAGCAAAGATTTGAGAAAGAATTAGAGAATGAACTTGTGTGTTATTTCTTGCAACCATAAGGCTCTTTATATAGAGCTTACAAGGGGACACCATAAAACAATAAGAGATGGGTTAAATGAAGCATAAGACACAAAGGGATGCGAAAGATGCTCTTTGTTGTTGGCATGAGTTAGACTAGCCTGGGTGCAGTATGTGCATTAGTGCAACATGGGTATGAGTGCAGCATAGGTGCATCATGGGTTATAGTGCAGCATGGGTGCATCTTGGTTAAACTTATAATCTTCTTATGGGGCCAGCTTTGTTCTCAAATGTAGACATTTATGTCTAATTCATCTCAAGAACTTGTTGCGATATATTCTGCAATAGCCAAGCTTGAAGTTGAACCAGGTGATTCGATGCCAAACAGATTAACAAGACCAGGAACTCCATGAGTCTTCTTTCCCTGCATCAAGAACGCATGAGAAGCTTCCATAAAAACCCATGCTGTGTGTGTTGTCTGATTCTTTTTGAAATCAGAAGATTACCTGTATGACAAAATCGGAGGGAGGCTGTTTTGGTCCGGAAAGCTTAGCACGAATGCTTGAATAACCGGGTTCCAATGATCCATCTTTCTGATCCGGAAAGTACTTTCTAATCTCTCGGTAGAATTGCTATGCTCGTAGCGGGTTTACAAGCTAATATAATCTGAATTTAAACAGCATGAATATCTTGAGTAACTTCAAAAATGGACAAGAGAGAAAGGAGCATATTAAGAAAAGATCCAAGTATTTACTTGTTGAGGAAGCTTGATTAATCGCTCGTGCATTCAATCCTTTCTACAACGGGTCCAAACTTGACTAGTTTGTTCAAATCTTAAGTGACATGGACACCGATGTAAAAATTTCCTTAATGATTTCAAATATGAAATATATCCCAAGCTCTTTAGATTTTTTTTAATTCAACCAAGAACAATTTATTTTAGAAGAAGAAACATGCTTTATTGAATATAGAATGGATACAAAGTCTTCGATTGATTTTCTCCTCCCTTAACCTTTTCTTTTATTGATCCTTTGATGAATAAGGATCTATCTCTTTTCTTTCTTTCTTCCTATTTTATAGTTCGTCTCTGTTTTCTTATATGGTTCTCTTCTTCGTATCAAATACAAACGATGCAAGAAACCCTTTTATAGAGACGTGACCTACCTTGTCCATCCACCACACTTACACGTATGTATAGCACCTCTTCATGTAGTTATTGATAGGCTCAGGTTTTAACCTAAAATAAATACTGCAAATGCACAGACAAACAAAATAGTATGGAAGGGATCGAATCCACAGAGACTTAGTTATTTCATAATAAACTATCAGTTTCGAATCAAGCTAAGTGATGTAATGATTAAAGTAAAAATAGTGCAAATAAATGTAAATTAGGTTTGTAATTCAGATGGAAAAAACGTCAAGCCCAGAGAATTTCTCAGAAAATCAAATATTGCAGACTAACTCATCAATTAAGATCAAATTAAGCACTAGTTCTAGAACTCAAATCACTACTAATATAATTAACCAACTGTCGTTGCGAGAATTAACTATGTCTAACACCCTAGAAACCAAATATCTTTACGAATCTAAAAGTCTAAACAAGCATTAATTACAAGTTCGATATGTTCACAAATTATCTAAACCAAATCTCTTTGCGAATAACTAATTTGTCTAAAAGCCTAAACAAGCATTAAACACAAGTTCGATATGTTCACAAATTATCTAAAACAAATCTCTTTGCGAATAGTTAATTTGCTCACCTTAGGTTTAATCAGATTCTAAATTACACCGTCGTGTCAATTTAACAACCTATGATCTAGATTCCAGGTGGCCAATCTAGAACTAGCAGTAAGAACAACCTAGGCGAAGAACTATTTAAGTTATGAATCCTAACAGATAAATCAATCTACAACTCCTTGAAAACCCTAATGAGAATCTCTGGACCTAACTAGAAATCTACTCACACATGGCGATTGAAATCAAAGACATGTATAAAATAGATATCATATAAATCTAAGAGAAATAAGAAACAAGGTTCGAAATCTTCTCTCAAAGTAGAACAAGGAAATCAGATCAGCCCCAAAGCTCTCTCAAGGTAAAACAAAGAACAAAACTCCCTCAAAATAAAACTTAAAACCCTATTTATAATGCTTAACACGATCTGGGGTCTTCGGTAAACTTCAGAGACTTCTGGGCCACTTTGCAAATCTTTAAAACTTGTTTTCTTCGTGTGATGTTGGCTCGTGTCGATCAACATGAAGTGTTGTGTCGATCGACACAGGGGTTCACGAACAGACTTCCCAACTGTGGTTGCTCGTGTCGATCGACACAAGTGGTGCTGTCGATCGACACACACGGTCACGGACGTCAAGCTTCATATTTTCCGCTACAAAAGCTCCAGAAACGCTCCAAATTGTCCAAAAGATTCTGTACATGTGTAAACCTGTAAAATACTCTAAAAAGACTCGAAAGACATATAAAAAACTCGATTGCATACTTATATCATGGCTTAAAACCGGTAAAAATCATGATATATCAGTTATACACTTTATGAACTACATACATATCCTATATATACATACATAGTGGGATATATATAAAATTATATATATATGGTATACAATGATTAAAGAAAGAATACTTAAATTATGTCGTAGGTTATCAGTACACCCAAATTCTAATTCATTAATCGAAACCGGTCTATCACGGTATCGTCTTTTATATTAGAATCATTAACACTTTTTGTTTGAACTTGATTCTTATAATTAAACCGAGAGACACATATGTCACATAAAAATAAAATATTCTTACATTCTCCCACTTGACTTTTGTGTCGACTTAATGGTCTAATAACTATAATGTGCACTTTTATATGAAGTTCTTTTGACCTTTAAATAAAAATCAGAATTGATCGAATCATGGTGGTTACACATCATTGTGCGACATGCTCCCTTCCATGTATCACAAATCAATTTCAACTTTACAACGTTCTTTTATATTGAGAAGAATCTTAATTCTCAAAATAATCATGTTATCTATGAACCATAAATGTGTACACATACTTTAATGATAACATGCTCAATAAACTAGAAGCATAATCTTTCAGTGAATTCACAGTGTCATATACATAACGAGCAAACAATAATCAATACAGCAAGGCTTTATCTATAACACACATGCGCTCTACATGGCCAATGAACACCTTGGGTGGTAGACCCTTAGTTAACGGATCCGCAACCATCATATCCGTTCTTATATGCTCAAATGACACTCTACGTTTCTGAACTTCTTCTTTGACCGACAAATACTTTAACTCCATGTGCTTAACACCCTTCAAGTATTTGTCATTCTTTGAAAAGAATACAGCTGCAGAATTATCACAATATATTCTCAGTGGCCTGGCTATAGTGTCGACAATCCCAAATCCCGAGATAAAGTTCCGCAACCATAATGCATGAATTGTGGCCTTAAAGCATGCCACAAATTCGCCTTCTATATTGGAAGTACCAATGGCAGACTGCTTTCCACTTTTCCATGATATTGCTCCCCCAACTAATAGGAACAAATAGCCAAACGTCGATTTTCTGCTATCGACGCATCCAGCATAATCTGAATCTGAATATCCGATGACCTCTTGATGATCGGATCTCCTGTATGTAAGCATGTGCTCTTTGGTTCCTTACAAGTACCTGAGAACCTTCTTTGCAGTTTTCCAGTGGTCCATTCCGGGATTACTTTGATACCGACCCAACATACCAACAACAAAGTTGATATTTGGTCGAGTACATGTTTGAACATAGTTCAAACTCCCAACCACCTATGCATAAAGAATTCTTTCCATTTCCTTAAGTTCCAATTCATTTCTTGGACATTGCATTTTACTGAACTTGTTCCCTTTTTGAATTGGAACTATCCCCGCGGAGCAATTCTCTATTCTGTATCTTTCTAAGATCTTATTGATATATCCTTTCTGAGACAAACTTAACAATCCTTGTGATCTATCTCGAATGATTTCTATTCCGATCACATATGATGCCTCACCCATATCCTTCATTTCAAAGTTCTTAGAGAGATACTTCTATATATCATGTATCATGCCCATGTCATTTGCAGCAAGCAAAATGTCATCAACATATAAGACTAAAACCATAAATTTGCTCCCCCTAACCTTTATGTAGATACATCGATCGACGATTATCTCTACGAAACCATATGACGAGATGGTATCATTAAATTTCAAATACCATTGTCTGGAAGCTTGTTTCAGTCCTTATATTGATTGACTTATTCAGCTTATACACCAGATGTTCATTTCCTGTGGCCATAAACCCTTCAGGTTGGTCCATATATACTTATTCCTCAAGCTCTCCATTCAGAAAGACGGTTTTCACATCCATTTGGTGAAGCTCAAGATCATAATGAGCCACCAAACCCAAAATAATTCTAAGAGAATCCTTCTTTGAAACTGGAAAGAATGTCTCTTTATAGTCAATGCCATCCTTTTGGGTGAAACCTTTAGCAACAAGACGAGCCTTGTATTTTTCTATGTTACCTTTCGAGTCGCGTTTTGTCTTAAAGACCCATTTAGAACCAATAGTCTTGAAACCATCAGACAACTCTACTAAGTCCCAAACTTTATCACCCATATACTTTAATTCTTCTTCTGCGGCAATTGACCACTTTTCAGAATTGTCACTTTCCATGGCTTTTCGGAATGTGTTCGGATCTTCGTCAAGGGTTAAGTCATATTCACTTTCAATAGCGTAAACCACATAATCATTTGTAATGGCTGATCTTCTTTCTCTTACAGAACGCCTTAATGATTCTTGTGGTACGTTATTCTCTTCTTGAATAGTGACATGTTCATCAACTAATGGGATTGGCACATCATAATGTTGTTCTAATGTGTCATTTGACTGTGATGCAACAATAGAAACAACAACCTTAGGTGCAACAGTAGGTGAAGGAACTTCAACTTAGACTTCTTGAATGTCCACTTTTCGTTGTTCACCACTCCCACTAGTTTCACCATTTTCAATGAACCTAGCATTATCCATTTCAACTATTCTCGTACTATGGTTAGGACAATAAAATGTGTACCCCTTTGATTTTTCTGGATAGCCAGTGAAAAATCCACTGACAGTCCTTAAATCAAGTTTCTTTTCGTGTGGATTATATAACTTTACTTCTGTTGGGCAACCCCAAACACGTAGATGCCTCAAACTAGGTTTCATCCCGTCCATAGTTCATAAGGGGTCTTAGGAACTGCCTTACTAGGAACCCGGTTTAGCACATACGTTGCAGTCTTTAATGCATATATCTACAAGGAAAAAGGTAAAACATAATTACTTAACATGCTCCTAACCATTTCCATTAATGTACGGTTCCGCCTCTCAGCTACTCCATTCTGTTGAGGAGTACCTGGCATTGTGTATTGTGCACAAATGCCTTTACTTTCAAGCAACTTTGCAAATGGACCTGGACATTGTCCACTTTTATTGAATTTTCCATAAAACTCACCACCCCTATCAGATCTCATAACTTTTTTTTTCTATCTAACTGCCTTTCCACTTCATCAATGAACACCTCTAGGACATTCACGGACTTAGACTTTTCATGCAGTAGATAAGTATAACCATAACGTGAGTAATCATCAATAAAGACGATAAAGTATTTTTCACCGCTCCAAGGCGAAGCATCAAATGGGCCACAAATATCAGTGTGTATTATCTCAAGTAGTTGAGTGCTTCTTGTGGCTGGTTTCTTTACAATATTTTTAGTCTGCTTTCCTTTAATGCAGTCTAAATATACGTCTAAGTCACTAAAATCCAATTGAGGAAGAATTTCATCCTTTACCAACCTCATAATTCTTTTTTTTGGAAATGTGACATAGTCTTTGATGCCAGCAGAACTTTCATTAGATGCACTACGTTTAATGCCTCGACTTTCAATATTAAATAAGGATTCATAAAACTTTTTATCAAGGTTGAACCTATAAAGTGAATCAAACAAAGTACCACTACCATAAAATAATCATTTCGGTACAAAGAGAAAACACCATGTCCAACCTTAAAATCAAACCCTAAATTGTCCACTTTACTTACAGAAACAAGATTTCTAGCACAATCAGGTACATATAGACACCTTTCAAGATCCAAATGACAACTAGTGTCTAAGATCAATCTATAAGTCCCAATGCCTTCAATCCGTGCCTTCATCCTGTTTCCCATGAGTAAGTGTTGTTCAACTCCTCTTATAGGCTGAATCGTATTGAATCCCTGTTTAATATGAGACACATGAGTAGTAGCCCCAGAATCTAACCACCAAGTATTATTAGGCACTTCCATAAGATTTAATTCATAGCAAACAAAACTATAATGATTTAATTCAGAGCAAACAAAACTATAATGTTTACCCTTCTTATCGAACCATGCCTTCCTTTTAGGACAGTCTTTCTTGAAGTGTCCCATTTTCTTACAAAAGAAACACTTCAT
The DNA here is from genome assembly GCA_014578085.1 of Cardamine resedifolia. Lineage (NCBI taxonomy): Eukaryota > Viridiplantae > Streptophyta > Magnoliopsida > Brassicales > Brassicaceae > Cardamine > Cardamine resedifolia. The sequence continues at coordinate 8,100 of VBRH01002418.1, forward strand.
TTCCTTTTTGATTTGACTATCTGGTTCTTTCTTGAAAGCCTTATCCTTTCTTTTGTCTTTAATACTCGGTTTTCTTTTGCTGCTACTGGCACTTCCAAGACCAACGAGATTAGCAATTTGTTCCTTCATCTTCTTTAATCTCTCTTCCTCTTGAATTAACATAACCTTTAATTCTTTAAAAATTCATTTCTCTTTAATGGTGTTGTAGTTCACCTGAAACTGGCTAAACTCAAGAGGTAAGGAGTTCATGATGAATAGGACCAAGAATTGCTCATGGACTTCCATTCCCATGGTTGTTAACTTTGCTGCCAAGTTAGACATGTGCATCACATGATCATGGATTGGCTGAGACCAGTCAAACTTTTTCGTAGTTAGCTCACACATGAGACTTCCTACAATTGACTTGTCAGCCAAATCCAATTGTGAACACTCCTTAATTTTCTGAATGAATTCCCTTGCTTTCTCTATCATAAGCATAGATGGCTTAATACTTTCCGCCATCATCATCCTCATAAGGTTCAAGCTCAACCTGTTAGACCGCTCCCATCTCTCATACCGAGATTTTTCAGTTTCGGAGCTGTCTTCTGTAATGGCTAGGGGCTTATCATCCGTAAGTATGGCAGAGTCCAATGCAATTACACCCCGTGTAAACTAGATCTATTTGGACCATTCACCATAATTCAGCCATTGAACTTCACGACAGAGTTCGCAGATGCAAACAGATTTGATGAAGCTGCAAAACATTTATACATGCTTACCCATTAGTGCTTTGAGATTTTAATACAGATTCTTAGAGGCGTAAACTTTAAAGTATGTGTTTAAGTAACATTTGGGCAATACTTAAACACAAGCACTTTCAACGATGCTAAATTTTATTTTTTTATAATTAATCAAATCATACACATACAACAAATAACTATGTTACCTTTTGGTGACTATAGTGGAAATGATTTGATTAATAATTTTCGTATTATTAACTATATTAAATGATCCACCGTGATTTTCTAGAATATAGATAGTAAAATAATTAATCAATCAAACTGTAATGTCATTTTTAGCATTTCTTTAATCATTATCAATTAATAAAAAAATTTATTTTTTAATGTCTATATGTAATATAACAAAGTCACGGTGAGTTATATACAATATATGGATAAAACTTTTCTTTACCCTTAAGCATAAAAAATGACAACGGAAGCATTTTAGATTTATGCGCTTAATTTGTGTTAATATTTTTAAACGAAAGTTCTACACCATATAATAAACTTTCGGATCACAAAAAAAATCCACTTAGGTCTAACAAAACATCACTTACTTTATGTCTCTATCAATTTAACTAATTAAGACCCACTCTTATGCACTATGATTATTATAGTGTAGACCACTATGAAAACCACTATCAACCCATTGACTCAAAGAAACTTCATGAACATACATGATTCAGCGAGACTTCAAATATATTCATAACTAGGATTTGACATGCGGGGTAATATTTTAGATTTAAAATTCACTGATATTTTAGTGAATGTTGTGTATTTGTATTATTTAGATATTTTACTGGAAGTTGTGTATTTGTTTTAAGTTGTCAAATTTAGTTTTAATTATTTTTAGTAAATTTTGGTATTAGATCTACCATATGAGAAATTTTATGACACTATACATTATAATACTAATGTATGTATATCTGGTAGATCTATATGTGTCAACTAATCGTATATCAAAACACCAATATTATTGATTTTTGCTATTTTAAACATGTGTCATGTTACTATATTTATTAGATATAAACATATTAAAATATAAATATTATGTATATGTTTGATGTTTTTATATTGCATTTTATATGTAAATATGTTTAAGTGTTTTAATATGTTAAAATGGTAAATATAAATATAATTCAAATAATATAATCCTATTTTAAATCTAAAAACACAAATCTTTTTTGAAAAATCTAATACGTAAGAAAATTAAATTACAAATAATTAAAAATACATTGGGTTACAAAATTAGAAGTGCTTATTATAGTTCGAATCATTAATCAAGGCTTTAAGCCCAATTTTCAATAAATTCATCAAGGCTCTAAGCCCAATATCTGAACTTGTTGTTATTGATATTCATTCGGTCACAAAATACCTGAAATTGGCAACTCAACCGACGAATCTTTCAGACAAATATCCTTCTCTATCGCGATAGATCTTCTCTTGAACTGTTTTTCTGCTTATTATAAGTATAATATTGAGGAATTTGTGAATAAGTTAGAGTCCTAGCAAACTCGTCTACCTTATTCAAATTGAACCACGCCATCATCATAGAATCTTCTTGAGCTTTCTTATCCAAAACTTCTTCTATTTTTTCATCATCTTTGAAAATTACTGGTTTCTTCCCTGGTAGATGGAAAGATAACTCCTCAACTGGAGTTGATCGATAGCATATTGGAAACTTTAAAATCCTCCAAACTGCTTCAGAAGAAGACACGTACCTACAATACAGTACAAATGAATGAATAAAAACTTATATAGTTTACATTTATAAGGAAAAAGAATATTCGGATATATATAACCAACCTGCAGTCAAACCAATCTTTTATTTCATTCTTCTGCTTCTTTTTCTCATTGGAATTATTAGTTCCAATGGAATTATTTCCATTATTAACTGATCCTTCTCTGTTACTGTTATTAGTGGGCTCAACTACAACAGAAATCTTATCACTGCCTTTTGTGATATACTTGAATAAGTACTTTATAGCTTTAGACTGATTGCACCACTCTACGTTTATGTGAGCCCCATAACGTTTAGATAATATTGGGTTGTAAGGGCCAACATATCTATTATCACATTTGAAACCATTCTTCTCGACATAGTGTGTCGATTCCCTCCTTCGATAAGTTACAAAACCATCTTTC
>VBRH01002419.1:6363-17259 GCA_014578085.1 Cardamine resedifolia
ATATATATATATATATATATATATTTCGAATCTTATATGAAATTGGGAGATAATAAAAAAAAAAGAGAGTATAAGGTGAAACAGGTTTTTTTTTGCTGTTTTTTTTAGATATTAAGAAAAAAATGTTTTTAGATATTAAGGAAAAAAGGAAAAAAGGAAAAAATGACATGTGTCAAAATTTTGGAGGACACGTGGCACCTTTTCAGAACTTAGTTTTGAAGAAAACTTTACTTTATTATTTAAGTTTTTTTTAATTGTCTTAGTTTATAGATTCTTTTTTATTAAGTATATGTTTATACTATTTCAAAGTAAAATAATATGGTGTAAAGATTCTTGCGATCCCACCAATATAAAGATATGAGTGATGAAAGTCAATGTAGACAAAGCTGGTTGTTTGAATATATTTTTTAATTATGTAAGTTTGTGAAAGTTTTTGAAAGTATATGTTTCTACTATTTTAAAGTATTTGATTTATGTTTCTACTATTTTAAAGTATTTAATTTAAAAGTATATTTTTTAAAGTATTTTGTGGATATTCAAAGTTTGAGATTATGTGGTTTGATTTTAAGCGTTTTTTATTTATATTAGATTTATTGTGTTAGTTTCTTGTTTTATTTTGGTGTTAGATTTATTGTGGTGTTCTTGAGATAAGATTTTTTTACTTTTATAATGTATTGATGTTGATTTCTATGCATTGGTTTTGTATTTATATAATTAGTGTAAAACAAATATTGATTTCTGTTTTTTTTTTTATTGTATCATATTTAGCTTTGATTTGAAACTATATTTTTAAATATTTCGTGGAGATTCAAAGTTTGAGTCTATTTGGTTTAATTTTTGGGAAGCATTTTAAAAGTATTTTTTAATTTATATTAGATTTATTGTGTTGGTTTTTTTTTTTTTTGAGTACATGTTTCAATTTTGTTTTTTGAGTATATTTTTGGTTTAGTTTTGGGAAACATTTTTGAAAGCAATTTTGAATTTAGATTAGATAAAATTAAATGTTAGAAATAAAATAATCTAAGAGAAGAAGAAAAGGATTAAAGTGTCATATTTGTGGAGGGATACGTGGCAGCGGCTCGTAGCTCCACAGAATTGTAACATTACTTTATTAGATAAGATATTTATCAAAAATTTAGATTATGCCCAAAATTAATACAATAATATACCATTGTATTATAAATTAAAAAAATCCAAAAACAACCAAAAGAGAATCTTGAGTTGTGTGGTTGTCTTTAATTTAGTTATACAATATTTGTCTTAGACATGTACATTCTAGGACAAAAACTCGTCATGTCTCGTATCCATCATAAGCTATATGTCTTGTAACTGATCCTTTTTATATAATTATCTGTTTTGGATTGATTATTTTAGTTCAACGGGTAAGGGATTGAATAAGAGATTAGAAGATGATATATGTATAACAACTCGTTAATCATTGTGATCCAATCAATGTTTTAGATTTTTTAAAATATATTTTAATATGGAAATAACACATTTTAATCAAAATAATTAATGGGAGATCATTTTGAATTTTGTAATTATATAAAATTTAATTTTGGAAATATTTCATTTTAAAATTAATTATAAAAATCATTGGTGGTAGGATTGTAGACAATTAAATATCCCAATATTTCTTAAACATCCTTTTATTATTTTTCTTTCTAACAATACTTTTATTTAAAAGACATATAATTTGGGTCAATTTAAATGATCCCCTTTCTCTATATTATTGTGATCCAATCAATCAATGTTTTAGATTATTTTTAATATCTTTTTAATATGGAAATAATACATTTTAATCAAAATAATTAAGGGGAGATCATTTTGAATTTGTAATTGTATAAAAGTTATTTTTGGAAATATTTCATTTTAAAATTAATTATAAAAATCATTGTGTTTGGTGGTAGGATTGTAGACAATTAAATATCTCAATAAAGGAAATTCTTTTATTATAATTTGGGTCAATTTAAATGATACAAAATTTTAGAGTTTAAATATTATTAATATTTTAAACTATTTTAGAGTTTAATTATATAAATTTTTTTTTTCAATATATTGGTTTAAATTAGGTAGAGAAATTTTAGCAAATTTAAAATTATTTTCTTTAAATAGTGTTTGGATATAGAAATTATAGTACTTCTCTTTTAATAGTATAAATATAATATAATATAAATAGTATAAAGATTTCTCCAAAGTTGAAAAATATATAGCGGAATATATATATAATCTATAATAGATTTGCAATATAATTAATTAACATTATACAACGGATTTCCATGTTCTTTTCTTTCTCAGGTATTAGTATTCCCCTTAATTTTCTTCTTAAATTAGTCATATTTATATATTTCTAGGGTTTTGTTTTTCGTTATCCGCAGGATCTTTGTATAAACAACCTCTTTCACTGCATGTGTCTGTGTGCATCGATCGAGTAAAATCTCCTTTATCAGGCCATGTCGCTGAAACCTAACACAAGGACAGAAGTCCGCCGTAACCAGTACAAGGTTGCGGTGGATGCAGAGGAGGGACGAAGAAGAAGAGAAGACAACATGGTTGAGATCCGTAAAAGCAAGCGTGAAGAGAATCTAATGAAGAAGAGGCGTGAATCTATTCATGATACAATCTCGGGTTTGGTCGATAAGAAATTGGAGAGTTTCTCGGATATTGCCGCAGGGGTTTGGTCAGATGATCCTGCCTTGCAGCTCAAGTCAACTACTGAGTTTAGGAAGCTTGTATCTATGGAGAGAAGTTGTCCTCCAATCCAGGAACTGATAGATTCTGGTGTTGTGCCTCGTTTCGTTCAGTTTCATAAGAAAGAAGAGTACCCACTGATTCAGTTTGAGGCAGTTTGGGCTCTAACAAACATTGCAACTGGAACATCAAGTCATACAAAAGTTGTAATAGATAACAATGCTGTTCCACTCTTTGTTCATCTTCTTGCTTCACCTAACGACGATGTCCGTGAACAAGCTGTATGGGCGTTAGGTAACATTGCTTGTGTATCACAACAATGCCGTGAACTTGTTCTTCGATGTGGAGCATTGGTTCCACTTCTCAACCTGCTTGATGAGTATTCTAACTTGTCTATGCTTAGAAACGTCACATGGACAATATCAAACTTGTGTCGTGTTGGCCAAGTAATACCCGAGGCGGTTTCAGCACTTAAACGTCTAATCTATTTGAATGATGAAGAAGTCTTGAAAAACGTATGTTGGGCTTTCTCATACCTTTGTAATGGGACCAGTGACAAAATCCAAACTGTCATTGAAAGTGGTGTTGTACCAAGACTTGTTCAACTTCTCCGCCATCCTTATCAATCATTGGTAGAACCTTCACTGCGCTCTATTGGAAATATAGTTAATGGAGATGATTTACAAACACAGGTTGTGATCAATAGTGGTTCTCTACCTTGTCTTGCACACATTCTCACTTATAACTATAAGAAAAGTATAAAGAAGGAAGCTTGTTGGACTATTTCAAACATCACAGCAGGTAACATAGAACAGATCCAGATGGTACTTGAGGCTAATTTGATTGCTCCATTAGTCAATCTGCTTCAAAATGGTGAATTTGATATTAAGAAAGAAGCTGCATGGGCAATTTATAATGTAACTTCAAGAGGTACTCATGATCAAATCAAATACCTTGTGGAGCAAGGATGTATAAAACCGTTATGTGATCTCCTAGTATGTCTAGAGCCAAAAATCGTAAGTGTTTGCCTTAAGGGATTAGAGAACATTTTGAAGGTGGGAGAGGCAGATATGAACTTTTGTAAGACAGGGGATTTGAACTATTATGCTTATATGATTGATGATGCAGAAGGGTTTGAAAAGATAGAGGAGCTTCAGAGCCATAAAAACAATGAGATCTCTGTGAAGGCTGTAAATCTTTTGGAGACATACTATCTTGATGATGAAGATGAGGAAATACAATAATATCTAGGTGTAGATGGTTCTCAGGCCGGGTTCCGGTTTGGAGAGAACCAAGTTCCAGTCCCTTCTATGGGACTCAATTTCAGCTGAAAGAATGGTTATATTGGAAGCTTGAGATTGGTGAAAGGTTATTATGTTTACTTTATTTTAGAAAGCACAGTTTCATTACCAAGGTTATAGTGGTCTGGTCCGGGTGGTCGGTTTAAAAGTACAGAGTCTCACAGAGTGTTTTGTTTCATTGTCAATGACTTTTTCTCTTTTCGTTACAATGATCTTGTTTTTATGTTCACACCCTCTCAAGATGGACGCTGAGAAGCAAGTCCAATCTTGGATAATCGATCAAGAAACCGAGCGCGAGGAAGACGTTTCGTCAAGGCATCGGCTAGTTGGAAAGAACCAAGTTCCAGTCCCTTCTTTCTATGGGACTCAATTTCAGCTGAAGGAATTCGGTTTAAAAGTACAGAGTATTAGAAAGTTTTTGGCTATTCTTTTTTTATATGACCGGTATATATACACTACTTTTGTATCAAAGCAAGTTGTTTCCAAATTTCAGATCATCCAGAGGATAAAAAATTCAATCACTAAGAAACAAATAGAAAAACCTAAATACAGAAGAGACAACAATAACATTCTACTAATAAACGACAACATCATCATCTTTCCTATAACTCTTTTCTAGATTCTGTTTCTTGTTACCCAAGCCAAACTTCCAATATTCCTCACAACAAGAGATCAAAGCAGATAAATAGCCAACTCCAACAGTTTGTATTCTCTTTGCTTTCAACATTGTCTTCTTCTTCATTGGATGCATTGTTTAATTCAAACTTGTAGCTCCATTCATCTTTATATTCAGAAACTTGGTCTAGTATAGATGTATTGCTTCCATAGATTCTTCCCTCCACTTCTTTGGTCAAGATTTGTACACCACATTCTATAATCTCGCAATATCGGCTGCTGAATTCAAACAATATCTCGCTGCCCACGTCAAGGAATGCATCTTCTTGAGGAAAGTCACAATGAAATAGACAAAGATGTTCTGTTCGAATTCCCGGGGATTCACGAGGATGCACTATGAAAATAGGATATCTGTATCCGTTTTTGCCTATGATACCATACTTTAAACGAAGTTCTCTGTTTTCTTTTGACTTATGGTCATGGTTAGGTGAAATCACAACGCAAACCTTAAACTTCGAGGATGCAGTAAAAAAACAGTCTTTTTCATGTAGAATGGTCAAGGAGTTACCTATGGCTCGATGATTGAACTCTGAAGGCACTTCTCTCCCCGGTAAGCAAGCAAACTCGTAAAGAAACAAACTTTGGATAATTACTCTTCTTGATTCTCCACTAAATTTAAAGCAGTTAGTGAAGTTAAGTTTCGCATTTGGAGTGTTTAGAGGGGAAGTTACACTCTCCAGTGACTCACAATCTTCTGACATTAGAAGTCTAAGCGAGCGAGGAAGCTCTGGCAATGATGTGAGATTTCTGCAGCCCGTTACTTCAATGCTTTGAAGCTGATGACTACATTTGATGCAATCTGGAATCTTCTCAATATCAGTATAGCTTAGGTCTAGTGACCATAAGCTTTCTGGAAAATGTGTTAAGGTCTTAAGATTTCCACTGCCTCTTATATCAACATACGAAAGACGAGACCATAGCCTAATTGATGCAGGCACTTGATCTATTGCTGTGCCTGACATAAGGAGTTGGCTAATGTTTGAAGAAATGTCTGGAAAAGTTTTCAATCTTGAGCATCCAATCATGTAGATCCTCTCAAGAGATGCCAAGTTGATGTGAGCTGGAACAACTTCTAGCTTTACGCAAGAATTCATCACCAAGTCCTCTAGTTTATGAAGATTTGCAATAGATGAAGGAAGCTCTACCAAACTTGTGCAACCATTTAGTTGCAATCTCTTCAAACTTGTAGCATTTGAAAGATCTGGGAGTATCTTCAACTTTCTTGACAATGACAAATCCATCTTCTTGAGATTTGTAAGCGGCTAAATGAAAAATCACACCGCATAGAAAAAACATTAGAGCATGTGCATTCGTCAGTCTCTTTAAAAAGAAAACTTTTTTTAATATAAATTTTTTATATAATTAAATTATAATTTAAAAAAAAAATTAAACCAATCAATAATAGATAAGTAGTGTATGAGGTTCTCATAGAGTTCTCAAAGTCTTTTATTTAAAAACATTTTCTCACTCTTAGACACTCTCATTGCACATACTCTTAGAACATAATGAGAAACTACTTATTTATATATATTATTATACACTTTGTTATTTAGTTATTACCTGAGTTCCTTCCCAGAGCATCTCGAGCTGGCTATCCTTCATGTAAAGTTCAACAAGATTTTCTGGGCAGAATATAAGAGGAAGAAACTTTTTTGGGTATGCCTCCCAAATTAGTAGCCTTAGCCGAGGTGGAAACTCCATCTCCTCAGGTATGTGCACTCTATCATTCCCGTCATCTCTTGTCTTATAAACACTTAGAAATCGAAGATTTCGCATTCTTCTAAGAGCTCTATTACTTATAATAACTTCGTTGATTCCTGATGTATCAAATGATATGCCGGACACAGCTCTATTACCCTAAATCAAATTTCGAATATAACAAAATTGTTAGCACAATATGTTATGTTTTTTTTTTTTTTATCTTCACCAAGTGACTTTTTTATTCTTTTTAAATTTAAGGAGCAAATGAATAATATAAACAAAAATTTGAGAAAACATACTGTATCATTTTCAAGGACATCACATATCTCCTGAGCATCGATTAAGATTTGGCGTTTCCAAGGCTCTTGTCTATGAATGATTTGTCTACCCACTTGTTGTAGTAACTTGTGCATCACTATTTCCCTTTTGGTAGTTATGGATATGAGAGATTTCTTTACTAGGGTTCGCAACCCATGTTCGATATCCAAGTTATTTTCAGCGAGCATTGCGTTCACAATATCACCATCTTTATGGTTAAAGAGGACTGCAATGTGAAGAAACAGAGATTTCTCATTCTCATGTAAACTCTCATATCCAACTCTTAGTACTTCTTCGATATCTCGATGATCAAGAATAGTTTCTAGCCTTCGCATTACTTCTTCCCACTCCTCTTCCGTCTTCCCACATAAAGATGAACCCACCACACGTAGACCCAATGGAAGGTTACCACAAAGATCCGTTAGTCTTAATGCAAGCTCTTTAAATCCTTGATGTGGAAAGCTTTGTCTAAAAGCATATTTACACAAGATCTTAAGAGCTTTTTCTTTAGATGGAAAATCCACTTGGTATGTATTATTTATACCATGTTGCTGCAAAAGCTCTCGATCTTCTGTGGTAACAACAATCCTGCTTCCAGGGCCGAACCACCTAGTTTCTTTAGCCAAGGCTTCTAATGTATTTAGGTCGTTCACATCATCAAGAATGATAAGCACTTTCTGATCGTGTAGCCTTTCATTTATCGCACCTAAATGGTATACCCTCATACCTTTTTGGTTTAAAATCTTTGAAAGAAGTTGTTGCTGTAAACACAGCTTCAATCCATACTCGTCAAGACCACTATTATAGCTTCTCCTAAGGTTCTCCATAAAACAACTAAGCTGAAAACTACTAGAGAGTAGGCTATGTAAAGCTCTAGCGATAGTAGTCTTGCCAATGCCTGCAGGGCCACAAATCCCAACAATCATAGCTCCATCCTCAAAACTTAAATGTAATAAAGACTGCAGGTTTTTCAAGTGCGCTTCAAGTCCCACCATGTCTTCAAAATCCCTAGACGGTGTTGCATTTAGTTTTTGCAAAACATCCCATGCAACCTTCTCGATCATGTTTGCTTCATTGTCCCTAACAAATGTTAAAAATAATTAAGCATTGTTTCCATCAAATAGTCGTGAGATAACATGTGTTTCTAATATTCAGTTAATCATTTTTAATTTTATTATTTCAACTCAATTCCTCTATAAAGTTGAAATTTTGGTTTTAGTATGATTGAAGAGGTAGTTAGGTCGGATTTCAATATAGTTTTGAAATCTGAATTTAAAAAAAAATATAGTTTTAATTAGAATTCAAAAAACAAAACTGAATGTTACCCATAAGAATTTAAATATTCACAGCAATATAATTTAACAAAAATTTCTTAATCCGTGTATTTAGCGGTCCTGATCTAGTTAATAAAAAATACCATTATTTGTTGAAAGAATTACTAGAATAACCTAGAATAAAAGATTATTAATTAAAATAATCTATAATTCTTTTATTTAAATTGCTATAATGTTTTTAGATTTTTTAAACCCAAAAGTACCCTAAAAAAAGTTTTGTAAGAAAAAAACAGAATTACAATAATGCCATTAATATTTAATTTCAACATGGCTAAAAGTTGTCGATATTTACAAAAATGCGACTCTATCTTATGTTATCGCGGATTTATTTTCTTGCAAACTTATTTTATATTGTTGCAGAATTATTAAACAAACTCAATTATCGTCGATTTGTTTAAGGTGATGGCATATTTATTTTGACTTACAAGCTTATTTTCAATGACTGCGGATTTATTTGACTAATTTTAGTTATCGCCGATTTGTTTAACGTTATGGAAGATTTATTTTGACTTATGGACTTATTTTCAATGACTGCAGATTTATTAGACTAATTTAGTCATGGCGGATTTGTTTAACGTAATGACATATTTATTTTTATTTACGAACTTATTTTCAATGACTGTGGATTTATTTGACTAACGTAGTTATAGCCGATCTGTATAACGTTATGGAAGATTTATTTTGACTTACGAAGTTATTTTCAATGACTGCGGTCTTATTTGACTAACTTAGTTATCGCCGATTTGTTTAACGTTTTGGCATATTTATTTTGACTTACGGACTTATTTTCAATGACTGCAGATTTATTTGACTAATTTTAGTAATCGCCGATTTGTTTAACGTTATGACAGATTTATTTTGACTTACATATTTACTTTCAATCACTGCAGATTTATTTGACTAATTTTAGTTATCGCCGATTTGTTTAACGTTATGACATATTTATTTTGACTTACGGACTTATTTTCAATGACTGCAAATTTATTTGAGTAATTTTAGATATCGCCAATTTGTTTAACGTTATGGCATATTTATTTTGATTTACGAACTTATTTTCAATGACTATGAATTTATTTGACTAATTTTAGATATCGCCGATTTGTTTAACGTTATTGCATATTTATTTTGACTTACAGACTTATTTTCAATGACTGCTGATTTATTTGACTAACCCAGTTATCGCATATTTGTTTAATGTTATGGCACATTTATTTTCTATTTTAGTCCAGATTTATTTATATGTTGGTTACAGATTTATTTTCTATGTTCTTGCAGATTTATTTATCTAATGGTTACAGATTTATTTATTTTTGAACCAAGGGGTCTTTCTTTGGAAACTTTCACGAACAATCGTCGTTTTTTGATGGTTTATTTTTTGTTACTGTAGATTTATTGTAATGATCGTATTTTTAATTTTTAATCTTTAAATATGGGCGTTGAAGACAAAGACATGTTCGCGAACAAATAAATATGCGATAACCAACAAATAAATCTGCGATAACCAACAAAAAAGTAAAAACAAAAAAACAAAAAAAACTTTTTCCAAACATTTGATTTTAAAAAATAGAATGACATTTTTGTTATTATGACAGATAAAATAGGTTTTTTGATCTTTTACCTAATATTTTAGTTCTACCTTCCTTCTATAGGTTATTCTAGTTATTTTTGATATACAGTATAACCTCTATAAATTAATACTCGATAAATTAATAACCTCTCTAAATTAATAAATTATTCCGGTCCCGAGTTGGATCAGTGTAAATATTGACACAATTCGATAAAATAATAAGATAATAAAATTTTTCAAACTCCAATGTAAATATATGGTCCCATTAATAACATAAATTAATAGTTATATAAAAATATAAAATATAACTAAGATCATTTAGTGAAATATGATTCTAGTGTTATTTTTTTATTCATAAATTTATATTTTGTGTAACGCATCTATAATTTTTTCATACTACATCAAAAACATTTGATATTATCTTCTCAAATTATATCATAAAATTATTAAAAATTGCATATACGATAATTGTTTCCTAACATGTAATTTTCTAAAATATTAAAGTATTATTTTCACTTTCTTACTTTAAATATGAATAATATTTTAAAATTATATAAATCTTTCTATAAATTATTAATTTATCGATAAATTAATATTTTCTCTAAATTAATAAAATCTGCCGGTCCCAACATTAGCAATTTTCACTTATTTATTTTCTTTTTCTCTTATGATTACCAAGAACTTAAGAAAGAAAAACTCAAAATAATGAAAGACAAACCAGTTTAGAAAGTGTTCTCCGAGAATGTTGCTCACATCAGTTAAAACTTTGTTCCATTTTCGCTTCTCCACACTGGTACTACGGGAACATGTTTCATTGAAAGCTTTCCCGAAATCGCCGATCTTTTTCCGTACATGGCTTGGATCTACTCCATAAAATATAGTCATCACTATCTGTCCCATAACTTTCTTGCATTCCATAATCTCCACCAATTCATTCAAACACCAACTTGAAGAAGCATAATTCTTCGAGAGAATCACAATCAAGATCCTCGATTCTCTTATTGCTTGTATGAGTGCAGGGGCGATCGTTTTACTTCTCTCAATCTCTTGATCATCGAACATTGTGATTCCGTTGTAGTTAAACTGTTTGCGCAAGTGACTGAGAAATGTTTTACGCACGTCCGGCCCGTGGAAGCTAGAGAAGATGTTGAATCTGTAATTGCGAGACTTCAGAGAAGAAGGAGAAGCCATGAGAAATGCAAAAAGGGTAAAAAGAAGAACGACCGCTAAAAACTGATATTTCAAGTTAATGTGGTTTTGTAAAGTGATATAAAAGCGAAGTCAATAAAAAAGGATCCTTCCTATGCCA
>VBRH01002420.1:0-10935 GCA_014578085.1 Cardamine resedifolia
GACCATTGCTGGGCCGGGGGAAAACTAATTCTAATTGGGTATGAAATCCAATTCCTATTTGTTTTTGAAGTGTGTTCCTTGTCATAGAAGGAAGTGATTCCTAGAGGGAAAAGAAGTTGCAATCTATTATAAATAGAGATCAAGGTTTAACACAAAAGATCATCCAGCAAACACAAAAGCATAAGCTAGAAACAAAGAAAGAGTTCTAAGCAATAGAGAGTTCTCGGGTATCTTAGTTTCGGAGTTAGGTTTTCCGGGTAGGTTTCTTGTTCTTGTTCTTCTTCTTAGTCTCGGGTTTGGGAGCTGGTGTTAGGCTCTCTAGGCATCGCTTAACGTTCTCGTTCTTCTTTGTGAGGTACCTATCACAAGATAAACAAAACGGGTAGAGACATAAGAGATATTGTAAACATGAAACATACAAAGGTCTTTAGTGGATGTTTGTGAGCATAGCTCACACGAGATGTACTCTCCAGTTTGAGAGGAACTCATTAAATTCCGTGTGTTTGTTAGCTAACCTAAACAACAAGTAAGTTAACTAATCGGACTGAAAATCTTAACAGTACCTTAATTACTTTGATTCCATGTAACTGGAGGATATGGGCATATGAATAACAAAAATATTTTAAATATTCTATCTGAATAATCTGGCTACAATAAAAATCAAATTTCATGTGATTGACCCAGTTTATTTTAGTAGTAATATTCCATTTTCAGTTGAAAAATGCATACTTAATTTTTAAAGGGGATTTATTGTTGCTGCAACACTCTTCTTTCTTTAATTTTTCATCTTTGTAAATACGACCATAAATTAAAAAAATGTTCATAGTTTCTTAGAAGCATTGAAAGGTCTCCTCCAAACAAGGTCGCGCTCAAGTGTTCGGAAGAGAGATGATCACCATCTTCCATTGATATTTTCTATCCGACTTTCTCGTGGAATTTGGTGAAAAGCAAATAATGTTACATCATTAGATGAAACAGTAATTTTAGGGGAATTGGAGAATGCGAGGAAATTTAATAATTACAGAAAATGAATACTCCACCACCAAAAAATGAATATGAGGAGTAAATACCTAAGAAATTTTTAATTTCAATTAAGATTTTAGTTTTTTGAAAAATTATCGAACCAAACTATAAATTAAAACATAAAATCAAACTGAAACTGAATATAAAAACTAGGCATGAACAAAATACCCAAATCCAAAAAACTTGATCCAATCCGATCTTTTGAAAAAAGGAAGAACCGAACTGAACAATAAAATAACAAAATACCCAAACGGATTCTAGATTCTTAGATCCAAAAAAACAAACTTAAATCCGAACCGAAAATCGAATATGTACCCAAATATCGAAATACACTTATATGTCTAAAAATAATAATTATATTTAAATTTAATATAATCCAGTTTCTCAAAATTTTAAGTATAGATCCAAAAATATCAATTATTTTTAGACCAAACTAAGTGGAATAAAATCGAACCAAACCCGAACCAAAATTTTAAAATACTCGACTGGATTATAGATCCCTAGAACCGAATTACCCAAAATCCAAACAAAAATTGATCAGAACTCGAATTGAAACCCGAAAGCACATACCTAATCCAAACAATATAAAATTTTCTATATCAAATTATCCGAATCCAAACTGAACCGAACCGTTTAACAAAAAATAATAATTAAATTAAATATATAGAAAAGAAAATCTATTTTAATATATATATATATATATATATATTATAATAATAACCAAACTAATTAGTTATGTTTATTTATGTTATAATTGTTTTTTTTTTCCAAAACTGAAATGAACCGAACCGAATAAAATTCTACCCTTAATGAGATCTATTTTTAAAATCTAAAAAATTGTATCTCGAACCGAACAACCAAATGCCCACCCAGTGACGGACCCAAAGCTCAAGTTTATCTAGGGCACTAAGCCTAAAATATTGATTTTTTTTGTTGATTTTAGTATCTATTATAAAAATTACATGAGTTAAGAAAAAAAGAGCACGAGGCACATGCACCACCCGTAAGTCAAGCTGCTAGTTCTATATTCGGTTTCAATATTTTCAAAGCTACATACGTGAAATTGAGTAAAAATTTCATGTTTGAGATCGAAACAAAATTCTACAAAGATATCAGCTAATATGATGGCAAAAAAGTAGATTTATTAGCTCTAAACTGATTAGATGTGTGAAGTATGTCTTCTCATTGTAGAATCTGGATTTAACCATTGGATTGTAAAGGAAAATACATAAAAACTAGAAAAGAAAAACTCAATTTCGATCATGTATATTAATCGGAATTGGAAGTGAAATAGAGTCGAGATGAAAATCTCTGGCTTTAATTCTTTTAACGCTCGTAATATATATATGACTAAAGTCTTCTTTTTTTTTGTCGCCATATATGATTAAAGTCACCAAACTATTCTGGCGTTTAATTTTTAGACATTAGAGACGTGATTCTCCTTCTTTCTTATTTTGTTATTTTCTTCTCTGTAGATATCATTCAACGTGCTCTTCAAGTAAAAGATGTGTTGACCATTCCACCTAAAATAATATCTTAGGACCAAAAGAGATATTGTAGTTTTGTTCTATTTACTTGTAGAGCAAACTTCTCATACATATATAAAAGCACACAACCATTACTCTCATAGATATATGCAATAAAGAGCTTAAGAAAAAGATCTCATACTTTAACATTTTTCAAGATCCATCGATCTTTTAACAATGTCATCATCAGTTCCTGATTACTTGAGAGATGATGATGTGACACAAGAAGCAAGAGATCTGATCTCTTCTCTTCCAAAAGAGAAAGGTTGGTTAGTGAGTGAAATGTATCAATTCCAAGGACGTTGGCACACGCAAGCTCTCTTACAAGGAATCTTGAACTGCCAAAAGCAGTTTGAAGCTAAAGATTCTGACATCATCCTCGTCACTAATCCTAAATCAGGTACCACTTGGTTAAAAGCTCTTGTCTTTGCTCTCCTTAACCGACACAAGTTTCCAGTTTCCTCTTCTGGTGATCATCCTCTTCTTGTTACCAATCCGCACCTTCTTGTGCCCTTCTTGGAAGGAGTTTACTACGAGTCCCCAGATTTTGATTTCTCCGAGTTGCCTTCTCCAAGACTGATGAACACTCACATATCACATCTCTCGCTGCCCGAATCAATCAAGAGCTCTTCTTGTAAGATTGTGTATTGTTTTAGGAATCCTAAGGACATGTTTGTCTCCTTATGGCATTTTGGGAAGAAGTTAGCTCCTGAGGAAACAGCAGATTATCCGATCGAAAAAGCGGTTGAAGCGTTTTGTGAAGGGAAGTTTATAGGTGGACCCTTTTGGGATCATGTGTTGGAGTATTGGAATGCAAGCCGTGAGAATCCAAATAAGGTCTTGTTTGTTACTTACGAGGATCTCAAGAAGCAGACCGGAGTTGAGATTAAGCGAATCGCCGAGTTCTTGGAATGTGGTTTTATTGAAGAAGAAGAAGTGAGAGGGATTGTGAAGTTATGTAGTTTTGAGAGGTTAAGTAATTTGGAAGTTAATAGAGAAGGGAAGTTGCCAAATGGAATGGAGACTAAAACTTTCTTTAGAAAAGGAGAGATTGGAGGATGGAGAGATACGTTGACTGAGTCCTTGGCAGAGCAAATAGACAAAACCATGGAAGAGAAATTTCATGGTTCTGGTTTGAAATTTTCTTGTTGAATCAAATCTTTTGAACTTGTTCTTCTCTAATTATGTTTTCTTGTGAAATTTTCTTGTTTGTTGTCAATGTTTTCTTGTTGCTGTCTTTACTTTTTATGAATAAAATGGATTATGATTGTGTTTTCCTTATTTAAAATTTTTTGGTCGCTCAGTACCACTATTAGATTTTGGATTAAGATACACAAACACACGTAACAATTACAAACTTCAAAAACACAAACACAGAGAACACAACATGTTCTCATTATTCGAAAACAAAACACAAAAGATCCTTAAAAAGACCATAAATAGATCACTCTTTTTCTTTAACCACTTCTTCCTCTTTCCAAGAGAACCCAAGAGTCGATTTTGGTGAGCCACATTCAACACTCTTGACAAATTTCTGGTAAAGAACAGGACCACCAAGCTCAAGCTCCTCTAGTCCTATCTCTTGGCTTCACATCAACTACACAATCATTTGCCAATAGCTCAGTTCCAAGATCAGCGTGTACCGCAACAGAGAATTCTTCCGGTCCAAAACAAACCAGAACTCTATCAACCAACTCCTTAAAGTTCCAAGCTTGCATAGCTAAAACCTTCTTCTGGAGTCACATGGATAGTGGAAACCGCATCTCCTTCAATAGAATTCATCAAGTAACCGCACGGGTCAAAGTCAAAATCGCAGATTTCAGAGCCTGGAAGTATATATGTTTCTGATCCCAGAGCTAATATTCATCTCAGAACACCAAAGCTTTTTTCTTGTCTTAAGATGTAATAGAAGAGAATCAAAAACATTGCTTTACGAGTTCTTCTTTGAAACAGTAACTATACTTACGTTTTGAGTAAGCAGCAGATCTGAATTTCTTGATTCCACCGTTTGGTCGAACGTCTTCAATGCTGTATCCAAGAGGAGCTTCGTAGAAAAGACTGTTACTACTAAACTTCTTTTTACCACCTTTAGTCTCCATTTCTCATTCATATAAGAAGAACAGAGCAATTAAAAACCACAACTCTGTTTCAGAGTAAAGACAAAACTCAGAGACAAATAGCTATGCATAGAAAACCATCTCAAAATCATTGAAAATTAAGTTAGTAATTCAAAAGGATTTTTACTTGTTATATATGAATAAACGAATAGCCAAATGTATGGAACCAAATTGATAATTGAAAATCTGATAACCATTAGAATTATTTAAGAGAACTACGGAAAAGGAAATTTAGGTTTTCGGCAGAGATAACTCATTTGATTGAACGATGTATAAGTTTTTGTCTTCCTAACTTTTATACAAAAAGCTAAATGCAATAGCGATTAATGCTAAATATAAAAGTATCATTTGATGTAGCGATGATAGCTCATATGGCTAGGAAAAATGTTTTTTGGGAAAGTTAAGTATATGTATATATATTTTTTTTATAGTTTAGAGTTTTGGAGTAAGCTCCAAGTATAGGGTTTCGGAGTATTCTCCAAGTTCAAGACTTGGTATAAAAATGCAGTTTCGTTTATTAAAAAAATACTGAATCAAGAAAAGTTAGCTTTTTTCATCTATTTTTTATTATTATTATCGGATCTCTCTTTCTCTCTTAATGATGATGAAACAGGTTTTGGTCAAGATCTTAGACTTCTGTAAGTCTCCTATGACCGTCGGAGGTTTTGGTACTGTTGCTCTTACTTCACTGACCGTCGCAGCTGTGGTTGAAAAGCGAGACTTTTTCATGGAGAAGATAGGCATGAAGAAGGATGATAAGGCGGCGAGCTTCAAGGAGAACTCGACGGAGAACGTTTAATTTATTATTTTTGCTTGTTTCGTTTGTTTTTAAATTAGTTTAATATTAAGCATTAAAGCACCGGTCTCAAACCCATCCATCTACTTTCTCATAATCATGATCAACTTAATAATTTCATGTATCGCATGTATACACGAACGTTGAGACTTTTATTACACATACAATAATTCATACCTTTTCTTAACCTCAATCATCGTCTTTCCATAATTATTATATATCACTAAAATATGGAATATTTATTTTTTCTTCTTTCTGGCAACAGAATTTTGGCGTTGAGATTAATTAGGGGTGTTCAATTCAGATAAAGTTGTCCGATGTAAAGCAAAGCAAAGTTTTACATAGGATGACACTTATTGAAAAACTTCGTGAAAACGGACACCATTTGTTATAACTACGAATTAATGTTATCAGCACATCAGGTAGGTACAGTGCTATAATCACATATGAAACTGTGTTATATCTACAAATTTCTTGTTGTTTTTTTTTCATGAATGAAAAGAGAGAACACAGTACACAAAACCAATGTTGTCCGTTTATATGTGCCTTGTGGATTTGTCTGCATTGCGTGACTCTTCAGTGTGATCTCTGAATTTCTTAGAGCTTGAAAGTGATGTATTAATAACTAACAATGCTTTTTTGAAATAGTGTAAACCCTGAAAGCAAACAATGATGTGGTTGGAACATTTTTGTGTCTCTCTTTGATAAATAATAATAAATGAATTTTACGAAGATGTTGATAAAAGTAAAAGAAACGAGAGACTTGAAAATAAGCACAAGTATTAGTATTATTAGTTAATACAACATTTCCTGCTACAAGTAGAAGCGATATGAAATGCTAGAGAAGAAGAACAACAGGGCATGCACTCAGTGGCGGAAGCAGGATATTTAGTCACGACTGTCAGAATAATTTTTTTTTAAATGTATAAATTTTACTAAAAAAAAAATATCCATTACAAATAATCATCTAAAAAATGTACCATACGCTCACTGATATTTGTATCAAATACGTTAGACAATCGCTAAAGATCATATCAATAATACAATTAAATTTAATTCATTTTTTTCTTTGTTATCGGTTCTCTTCAATTTTACGGGCTTGTGTTTAATTTTTTTTAACTGGATTGGATTACCTAAGGAAATTACACATATTTATTGGTTTATACACCTACATTTAAATATTTCATGAGGGTCAATAATTTTTTGTCAAGGGTGTCAACTTTAAATTAAAATAAAATACAAAAAGAAATTAAAATCTATGGGTGTCAATTGTCATCCCTTGTGACAAAGTAGCTCCGCCACTGGATGCACTCTTCTTCCTCTTATTCTAATTAGTCGTCATGTTCAAGTCCTCTTATTCCTGTGTTTTTTTTTTAGCATCAACCAAATTAAGTCAGTAAATCAATATAATGATTCTATTACACATTTGGAGTCATAAATGTTCTTTATCTTTTTTTTTTAATGAAAATTAGAAAGCTCAAAGTCTTGAGATACTAAAACTTGCCTCTGGTTGATTCCTCTTCCGAGGAATATTCACGGGAAACCTGATTGACAAACAAAAAAAAGTTGCACATCAAAAGATAGCATGGGGTCAAATTTAGGCAAACATAACTATAAGTGAGAAAGGTCTTTTACATGAATAGGATCATAGAAATGCAAGGTGAAATTTTCAAAGCCTTGTTGGATATAACGAAGATATTAATTTATCGAGTATTAATTTATAGAAGTGTCAATGGATTGTGTGGAAAAAAAAGGAAGACAAACACCTGCAGCCCGTAAGCTTGCGAGAAAGCGTTCCCAGAGGGAGAACGGTACAGGAGTGGAGCCGACGACTTCTTGATCAAATGGTAATTGCCGAATAATATTGTGTCGGGACATCTCTAAGCCGCCAAGAAGCTTAAGGAAGCTCCTCTCACCGGATATGAGCATGAAATTAGCAGGAAGACCTCGATGATCAAACTTCCAACAATTCAGTTCCTTGTGAAGGCCATCATTCTGTTTCAGAAACTAAAGAATTGAGACACTCTCTCTATGCAGTTGAATCAAGACATAATAATTAGGGATTAAAACTAAACCGGTATCGACGTTTGTAAGAGAGACTCCAGAGGAATAGACCGCTCGGAGGACGTCGTTAGGGAAGCGTTTTAGTATGCCAACTGCAGCCATGGTGACACGACCAGAGTAGCCTAAATTCTTCAACGCCCTTTTGATAAACGGGCCCACCTGACCACCATCTAAGCTCGACGAAACCGGACAACTGTTCAAGTCCCAAAACACCCATGTTTCACCCTCCTTCGTCGCCATCTGACCTTTTTTAACCTAAACTTTTTCCAAACAAATCGCAGTTACGTGTTTCAATCTACAACAGAAATCTTCGGAGGACGTTAAAATCACCTACCTCGCTTATTATCGAATCTGAAACGCCACAAAGAGAAACAAGTAATCGTTTCCATCTTTTCTTTTAGAAAACTTTTCAGCTTTCTCGTTGTGGTCGGTTGGTTTATATGGACCGATACGCGTGGACCATTAGCTAGCTCTTACAATATCATTACACTAATCCAAGTTTTATCTATCATGCGTCTCATGAGAGTTTGACACGTATCAAAATTATAATTAATAAGATCTTGACACGTGTCGATTGGTCGTTTAGATTATAATATGTGTAAAAATTATATTATTTGTGTTTTCCTTAATTGAAAAGGAAAACTAACCAAAAAAAATAAATGAATAATTTTACTTTTTATTTTTCTAATATATCTTAAATATTATATTTCAATAAATTTTAAATTTTCCTTTTCAAATTTAGATTTTTATATTAAAACTCTAGATATTGCTACGTCTCAAATAAATAAATATAGTTAAGAAAAAATAAAATCAAGCATATAAAAAAGTTAAAGTTTCATATCTTGGGGAGAAAAGAAAATTAATAATTTGTTAATTTATTTAAATTTTAAATCTATATCTTAAGAAAAACAAGGAAAAGGAAATCAAAAATATGTTAATTTATTCAAATTTTTAACATATTGGGAACTGAAAAATAAGAATTGTTAATTTATTTAAATTTAGAACATATTGAGAAAGGAATTTGTTAATACAAAATTTGATTATGTTAATTTATTCAAATTTTGAACATATTGGGGAAAAATAAAAAAAATATAAATTTATATAAATTTAAAATATATGGAAAATAACAAATTTGTTAAAGAAAATCAAGCATTTATTTTAGATGTTGTCATGCGTCAAATTAATAAAAAAATTAAATAGTTTCTAATACATTAATGCATGTCTCAACAAAAATATTTAAGATAAAAATAAATAGTTAACAAAATAAAAATAAATAAAAAACAAAAAGGATGATAATGTAGCAAAGAAATAAAATGGATTAATAAAACCGTTCACTTTATTTATTTGTGAGATTAATAAAAGAAAATTATTAATATAATTGTAGAAAAACAAAGTAAAACATTTATTTTATTATGAGAAAAAGAAAACTAAATAGAAGATTACTTTTACTATAAAATAAACTTCACCCATTCTTTCCACCACTACTTTTAAAACGGGAAAAATTATATCACATCGTTTCCTAATAAATTTTCTTTATTTTCTTTAATTTAACTAACACTAAAAATTATTTTACATTAGATCAATCAGATCATAAATTAAAACAATGAATATAATAGTTTAAATTATAATACATACTTTTAATATTAAATTAACTGGATACAAACATGTTTATCACCAACCTATAGTATATCTTATGATATGTAAAAACAACAATAACAGAAAAATAATGATTGGATCCATGTCAAATATTTTGATATTATTATTTAATGAGTCGAAAGGGCTATCGGAATTTTTAGGGTCAGTTATGTCAATACTATCTCGGTTCTAATCCGATTTGATAGGCACACCAACTAATTAAATCTCGACCGCACTTGATCTTGACTTCGAGTGGAAGAGGCTAAAAAACCGCTTAATCAACTCACCAAAACTTCAGTAGAAAGAGACAATGAATGATACAATCCGATTAAGACCATGAGAATCACAAATAAAAGAAGATTGACGCAGTAGCAATACAATCTTATAAACAAAATACCACAACTTAGGAACTACATCGAAGATCCAAAAGAATCAAAATAATCTAGATACTAAAAATAAATATTAAACCCTAAACAAAACAGTTATGCCGCAATACATAAAGGAAAACTATTAACATGAACAGAAGGAGAAAAACATAAATATAACTTGACTGAGATTGGATTGTAATCTCTTATAAGCTATAGCGAGATTTACAACCCTCCGACAATAAAACATAAATGGGAACACGATATTTAGATATGCCACTTATAACAAGATTTTTTATTTAATTTTTTGCTTAAATTAAATTTATTTTAAAATTTTAAAACTCGTCCATCGGACGGGTTCTTATCTAGTTTATTATACACTTTCTTATTTTTATTATTATTTTATTTTATTTTTGCGCAAAAATACTCCTTGTTATTTTATTTAAAAAATATTTTTAGTATGCTTGCCTCGGAGTTTGGTTCTTGAAAAAAAAAATCAAGTTTCAAAACCCTAGAAATAGATGAAAAACATATAGTGAGACGACGGTGACTAATGACAACATCAACTCGACGATAAAAACGGTTTCCCAAACCGAAGCATTATCCAAACTTATTTTGTTAAACTGTTAATCTATTCAACCCAACTAACCAACCACGAACCAAAAATCTCGGTTTGGTTTTGTTCGGAAAGTTCGATTCGGTTAAAGATCTCGAGACCTTCGTCCTTTCTTAGGTGAGCTACGTGAGATCAAAGCTAGCTCCCTTGACACTTTTTCTCACAAACTTTATACTAGCCCTTGGATATATAACCAGTATATAGCCCTTGTGAATAATAAACATGATATTTTTGTAAATGTCCCTTCGATTAATTATTATAGGTTTCATATGATAAAAGAAAACACTACATGTTCATGACATAATAATGAATTTTCTTTCATCATCGTTATTATTACATTAAAAAGATTTATCATCAACTCTTTATTAAATCTCTTGGGACTCAATCAACAAGTAGGATAAGGAATATTACAAAATGCTAAAACCTTATGAGCTTCTGGAGAGGTGACCAATTTATGAAAAGCTGGGTTCTTAATGAAATCACAAAAACATGGTTGTTGTGCTCTTAGTGTCCCACAACATTGGTCCGATGGCTTTGTTCCATCAAGTATCGCTGGTACACAACCTGTGATCTCAATGACAGTGCATGGCGGTTTCACAGATTTTACGACCAAATGTGATGATTTGATTGGACCAAGAAATGATGACATGAGGACTACACCAAATGTGATGAATACTAGTGTTGTAAACTTCATGTTTCTCTCCAATTCAAATGTTTTTTTTAATTCTGTGTTTTGAGATTTTGAGTTTAGTGTTTTTAGTGTTGGTGAAATTATTATTATTATTATTATTAT
>VBRH01002423.1:4303-15180 GCA_014578085.1 Cardamine resedifolia
ATCTTATTTTTGGATTAAAGATGAGATCAATTATTTATATTTAGGGAATTTGTAAATTTTGTAGTATAGAGGAGGAAGAAAAAAGGGAAAAAATGGACTATATGTATGGACCAGGGAGACACCACCTGTTTGTACCGGGACCAGTGAACATACCGGAACCGGTAATCCGGGCGATGAACCGGAACAACGAGGATTACCGGTCCCCGGCTATTCCGGCACTTACAAAAACTCTGCTGGAGGATGTGAAGAAGATATTCAAGACAACATCTGGGACACCGTTTCTGTTTCCCACAACAGGAACTGGTGCTTGGGAAAGTGCCTTGACCAACACGTTATCTCCTGGAGACAGGATTGTTTCGTTTCTGATTGGACAGTTTAGCTTGCTCTGGATTGATCAGCAGAAGAGGCTTAATTTCAAAGTTGATGTGGTTGAGAGTGACTGGGGACAAGGTGCTAATCTCCAAGTCTTAGCCTCAAAGCTCTCACAAGACGAGAATCATTCAATCAAAGCTATTTGTATTGTCCACAATGAGACAGCTACTGGAGTCACGAATGACATCTCTGCTGTCCGAACCCTCCTTGGTTATTAACTACTCACAAACTATATCTTTGTCTTTTATTCTTTCTCTGTTATATTAATCTCACTAACACACACATTTCCACACAGATCATTACAAGCACCCGGCTCTGTTGCTGGTGGACGGTGTCTCGTCCATATGTGCACTTGATTTCCGAATGGATGAGTGGGGAGTGGACGTGGCCTTAACCGGATCTCAGAAGGCCTTATCTCTTCCAACAGGGCTTGGCATTGTGTGTGCAAGTCCTAAAGCCTTGGAAGCTACGAAAACTTCAAAATCCCTCAAAGTCTTCTTTGATTGGAATGACTACCTCAAGTTTTACAAGCTGGGAACATATTGGCCTTACACACCTTCCATTCAACTCCTTTATGGTCTTAGAGCTGCTCTTGATCTTATCTTCGAAGAAGGACTTGAAAATGTCATCGCTCGTCATGCTCGTTTGGGAAAGGCCACTAGGTAATCAAGTTTACCTTTTGATCCATAATCTCTTAATACCTTAGCTGAAAACATATTAATTTAATATAGTTAGTACTCTTCCCTTGGCGAGATTCGAATTCTTGACCTTGAATATTTTGATGCTTAAAAGAGTCTCCTAGTTTGATTGTTAATATGATCATATATGTACTAAGGCTGGCGGTGGAAGCTTGGGGATTGAAAAACTGCACACAGAAGGAGGAGTGGATAAGTAACACAGTGACCGCAGTTGTTGTGCCTCCGCATATAGACAGTTCAGAGATTGTAAGAAGGGCGTGGAAGAGGTACAACCTGAGTCTTGGACTTGGTCTCAACAAAGTGGCTGGAAAGGTTTTCAGAATTGGTCACCTTGGAAACGTGAATGAGGTAAGTTGATATATATGTAATCTAATTTTAATTAATCAAAATCTAATCAACTTACATGTTAATAAAATGTAGTTGCAACTTCTGGGGTGTTTGGCTGGAGTGGAGATGATACTAAAGGATGTTGGGTACCCAATTGTACTTGGAAGTGGAGTTGCAGCTGCTTCTACTTATCTTCAGAACCACATCCCTCTCATTCCCTCGAGGATCTAATCATTTCTCCTTCTCTTTCTGTCCCTCACAATGTATAAGAACTCTCATGTTTCTCTTCTCTCTCTACCTATATTTTTACTACATTATTACCAATGTTTTTATTTGCTATCCCCAACAAACTTAATTAAACAAATGGTAAAAATTATTTGTTACTCACAATTTTTACTGTCTCAACACATTCACTTTTACGAGTATAAGGAGTGTTGTTTAAATGTTAGTGGATCCGAACTCCGAGTCTAAACTCTGTTTGGGAATAAGATATTTGCCTAGTCAAAAAAAAAAACTTCGTGATCTTTCAACCGAAGATTTGTACAAATTTATGGAAGTTGGTTTAGACGAAAAAAGACACTATAATTGGCAAAAGGGATAGTATTTGGCGGTATGATGTTGAAGCCTGAGGCAGAAGCTATCATCTGTCAAAGCCAATGGGGAAGAGTTATTTCCAGACGTCTTACTTGTGACAACAAAAGGAAAGTCTCGCTGCGAGACAAAAGGTTTCATATGTTTAAATACTTAAAAACCTAATGTGCCTCATCCTAAACTATTTAGATTCTTAGAATCGAGTAAGATGTATGATATAGTGTGCGGATTAAGAGGCCGCCTTTCTGGACATTTATGTTCATAAAAACAAGAAGAAAAAGAAAATGTACACCCCGACCGTCATCGTTTGTGTGCCTCACGTCGATTATCGGTACGTGGGTCCAATCCTCATCCAACAACTGGTGCATTATCCCGGAAGGCTTGAAAAACTTGTTACTATCCTTATAAATCACCATATGATATTTCCTCATGTTTTGGCCTCACTCGCATGCTACCAGAAATCACTTCTGGATAGCTCACCCATCCTTAAATATCTCTATCTCAACCATGCTTAACCCTGAAGTTCTCTCTAGACAAATAACAGAAAAGACAAGTGCACTTTGGTGAAATAAGTAGCCAAATCAAATCTCTTAAGTGCTCTTCATGCACCACCATATACTAGATATTGGGGTGTTAAAACTATCTCCACTAACAGAGCGCAACGTCCTTGTTGCGTACGAAGACAGTCATTCCCGATGGTGTGAGTCCACATGTCTCCACATTCATCTAGGTTTCGCTGTGATACCACTTGTAACGCCCCGAAAATTCAAAAAAAAATGTTAAGAACATTACTTAGAATAATATGATGAAATACTAATATTCTATAATACATAAAGTTTGAAATCTCATAAAATTTCAAATTAAAAAAAAAAAATTAAACATAGAAAAATCTACCAAATCTTGCGCTACAGTCGAAATATAAACTCTAAACATCAACTGAACGCTGCTCCTCCTCAATGCCATCTGCATGGAAATCAAAAAACTTATGTGAGAAAAAAATCTCACAGTGAGACTACAAACCTGGCATACAAGTACCAACATGGTCTGATCCCGCTTAGAAATGATTTCTCTTGTTGGTACGTACAAACATAAATTCAAATTCAATTAGTTATAATAAAGTAAATCACATCATAACATATACTATCAAAACTACATAAGCAAATCATCATAACAAAACAGAATGACCGGTATCTAACAATGCAACACCGAAATGGTACAACCCCAACATTGGTCACTGAATAGGGATGATGACCCTTAACAAGGTGATAAGGAAGTACGGTCCACGTCATTAACTAACTTCAATACCACTAACAGAATATCAGAATACATAATACATCTGATGGCGATGTTAACCCCTGGTATCAGAGCATGGTTTTATGACTCTAGTGTTTTAAATCGTTTTCATCCGTTTTGATTTGAAAACATTTTTACCTTGCCTCACAATAAGATTTTGAGTGTGAGTTTCTTCTTTAAGTTTCTAGAGATGAACTTTGCCTAAATATAAGTTTTAACCTCTTCATTAATCGCATCTAGATTGCTAGACGTGGACGTACGAGAGATGTTCCTCAAGAGCCTAGACTTGTTGATCCTGATGGTCGAGGTGTCTCAGCTGCTCCAGGAACTTCTTCCTATGTTCATGCAGGTCCTTAGTTTCCACCACCTCCTCCACCAAATGGTCCTCTGATGGAGGATATGCGACAAATATTATAGTTTATGAGTAAGATGTTTGCTCAAAATGCGACGTTTCAGCAGAATTGGTTGCATCAATTACCCCACGTCGCTATTCCACTGCATGTTCACCAGGAAAACCCTCATACTGACTATTTGGTATTGCAAGATAAGCTCAAAAAGAAAGTAGCCATGCCGAACTTTAAAGGTTCGTATGACCTTATGGAAGCATATAAATGGTTTGATCTTGTGAAAGAGGCGCTAAAGTATTTGGGAGTTCCTTAGGCTTTTATGTTGTGAAACGTTAATCATAAACTTTCTGAAGATGCTCAACACTGGTGGAGAAGCGTTGTTACTTCCCGTTCTGGTGTGGAGTAGACTTGGGATGATTTTCAGAGGGCATGTATGGATATGTACTTTTCTGGAGTCTATCAAATCAAACTTGAGGATGAAGTTTGAGGAGCTCAAGCATAAAGATAAAACAGTGAGTGGATATCAAGCTAAGTTTGATTGTTTATTTCATCATGGCGCTCTTGTGCTCAGTAAAACAAGTTAAGTTAGTTATGTATTTTTTTTTCCTTTTCAGACCTTAATAGCTCTTTGGATGAAATTAGGTGGAACGAACATATGCTGGAGTTTTAGAGCGTGCTCTCATTGTGTAGGAAAATGAAAAAAAGACATAGCCATATGTTGAGAGGATTTCAACTTAATGTAAGGCAACAAAATGTTATTGGTAACCAAATTTGTATAGAAGAAAGCGGAAAAGAGTAAAATCGGTTTGAAATCAAAAAAAAAAAAACAAACTCTTGAGAAATGATAGAACTAGGGCGATCAGTGGCTAACTAGTGGAGCTTAATATACTTAACAAGATAATCCATCACTCTTAGATCACTAATATAGACTAATCCACTTCAATGATACTAATTTCTTTACTAATCATCCAATAATCAATACCTTCTATTAGCTACCAAATGATCAACGAGCATTTATTACAAACCTAAATAAGCACTAAACACCCCAATCAACTATTTCTATATGCTAGGTATATAAAAATCTTAGTACTTTTCGTTCCGGCATTTCATCGAGCAACTTCCGGGCATGAAATTGCCTAAGTCCTAAATCAATAAAATCAAATCTAGCCTTATTAACACATGCTAAGAAAGGATCTAACATGTTCAAAGCCTAAACTCCACTAATCAACAACCAATCCCCCTACATCTAACATTCCCAAAAGCTCTAAAAGACTACTCACAATCAACCATGATAAACCAAAACAATGGACTTAATCCTTGCATAATCATGATTTAAGAGATAAGTACTAAGAAGATTTCAGAAAAAGAAGGGATTTGATAACTTGAATTCAAGAGATTCATACAAAGTATTTCTTAGAACCTAAAAGAGGCCAAGGAAAATCTCTAAAATAAGTATATCGCTTGATTCGGGTCTAAAATGCTATAAATACTAAGGTAAATGCGTAGTGGATCAACCCAGAACAAAACGGGTCGAATCCTAAAAGTTACAAACGGTGCAGGTTCCAACGGTCAATTCTGGTGGTCACGGGTGCTACCATCATCACGTGCAGCTTCTGGCAGTGGTGATTTTGGCAATCAAAGGACAGCTACATTAACTCGACACAAGAAACGCTGCAACTTCAGAAAAATTCGTGTTGATTCTAGTGGCCTACTCGTAGCAGGGATGATCGCTACAGTCTGCACGTACAACTCCTGGCGGTGGTGAAGTGGCGGTCAAGTGGCCGCTAGCTTCAACATCTTTAAAAAACCATATTTTTCGACTTTGCTTTCCTCCAACTCCCTCGCCGATGCTCCAACTCTCACAATCAACTAAAAAAGACTTAAAATAAATGCAATATGCTAGAAATGACACTATATAATCCTAGAATGTGACACATGTAAATGCAAGACTCAAATGCATATTTACACACTATATGATGTGATATGCAAAGGAAAAATGATCAAAAACGATGTAAATGTGATGTAAAATGCATAAATATCAACCCCCTTCCCCCCAACTTGTTCTTTGCTAGGCCGCAAGCAAACAAGATAGAACGGCTAAGGGAATATTGAAAAGCGGGGACTCAAAGCCACAAAGTTCCAAATGAAGGATTAAACGCATTGTCCTCAAAGATAGTTAGATGGTGCAAGAACAAACATCTTATTCTTTTTGTAATTCTCCATGCTCATCTCAATACAAAATTCTAATGCAACCACTAGACTTAAGCAAAAAATCACAATCAAATTGAAGACATATCTTTAACATTCATTAAAGTTTTGGTGTGATCTTGCTAAGGGAAATCAAATTGTTCTCAATCGGTTTTGGGTAAAAACCTCTTGAGGTGGTTTCAAACGAGCTTTTGTTTGGGTGGTTGCTCTCGAAACATAGGAATGTTAGTCAAATGAAAAATCCATCTAAAAAGGGGAACAATTGATGCATGCAAATTTTACCTCTAATTATTCTACCCATCTCATGAAATGCATTATAGTTTCTTCCTTTTTCATATTCTCATTCTCTTTTCAACCCAACTCAATAAACTATTTGGTCTTTTTAACACTCAAGCTCATGATCAATCTCTTATCTTAGTCTCCTAGGAAAAACCTCTTTATTCAACACTTAGCTCTTTTCTATATCTTTTATTTGTTTTCTTTTGCTCTCAACACTTATTTCTTTGTACTATCTTAGGATATCTACATTTTGTTTTCTTTTTGAACTTGAGACTTAGAGCTTTTTGGCTTATCACTTAGTTTTCCTATGGACTCTTTTTCATAACATTGATGAAGCTTTCTTTTCACCATTTTCTTTTCCAACACCCAAACCAACTATCCAATCTGACCATCCTAATCGCTAGATTTACCATTGCTAGCTAAAAAAAAGAGTTAATCCTTTGTCGTTTCCGATACTGTCAAGCTTTTACAAAATCATAGCATAATCAGTAAAAGGCTCTCTCATAAAGTCAATCAAACGGCTTGATAGAAATGGTCAAGGGTAAAGGTATAGAACCATTCTGAATGTGA
Source organism: Cardamine resedifolia (assembly GCA_014578085.1). Taxonomy (NCBI): domain Eukaryota; kingdom Viridiplantae; phylum Streptophyta; class Magnoliopsida; order Brassicales; family Brassicaceae; genus Cardamine; species Cardamine resedifolia. Next base: position 10,989 of record VBRH01002423.1, read on the forward strand.
GAATGGTCATTCGTGTTAGCACAAGGGTGGTAAAGCATATAAGAAAATCCGACTGTGACTTATATTCGACCATGAGAATGTATTTAAATCATCCTAAACGAGAAAGTAGATTAAAATTAAGTCCAAGTTTATAGAGATGTTTCAAAAATCGTGTGAGCCTTACAAAACTAGAAGTTGTATTTCGAAAGATGCAAGGCTCCAAACATGGATTTTTCATTTTTTCATAGATGTTCAAGCAACATATAACCATGACTAAAGACAACGATCTTAATCCTAAGCGTGAACTTCTTGCAAAGCAAATATCCCATATGCATATGCAAACCTATATGATTCTAAACTCAATCCTAATATGCAAATGAGAGTACATGCTTCTTTTTGTGCTCTTCAAAATTTTTGATTTTTTGGCATTTTTCAATGCATATGTTTATGCAATGGAAGAATCAAGAGAAATTGAAAACATAAACGTACACAAGATTAGTATACGGATATCTTACCCAAACTTACTCCTTATCGTCTCAATGTGAAACAAAATTCAAGAAAGAGACCCAAAAAAAAAAATGCAAAAGGGAAAATGTAAAGAAATAAAGAGAATGGTATAAACTAGGGAGTGAAAGAGCCATACCATGACCCTACTCGGGAACCTTAGGGAGTGGAGAGATTGGAGGACTTGTTGAACTCCATGGATGGTCCTTGAATGGGAGTGTGAGGACCGTATTCATAAACTCTTCAACACTATTTGAGCCTTTTTCTTTGAACTCCGGTGAGAGGATGGCTTTAACAGATGCAATAGGGTTGGAACTATCTTTGAACTTTACTTTATAATCTACCATTTCATCAATATGCCTCCAAGGTGTTAAGCTCATTGAAATGATAGCCAATGATGAACGAAAAAGGGATGGAAGGTGGGTTTTTTCATATCCCCCGTGATCTTTTCAAGAACCTTCTTAGCCTTCCCCGTACTCTTATATTTACTACTTCCTTTATAGCCATCGATAAGGAGTATAGACATTCACCATCCAAGATTTTCTCATCAAGCTTTAGAGTCTCTTGGTTCTTCACATTTAAAGCATTGAGTTCTTCCTTCCTTTCTAATTCTTCATTGGTGATTGTTCCAAAAAACTTTGAAGAAAAAGGCTTGATAGGGTGAGAGATCTTAAGATTCACATGGAGGAGAGTCACTCTCTTGTTTGGGAAGTAGATGCTCAATGTCGCGGTGTTGAGGAATGGTGTTCTGAGAATGAGAGAAAGCTTATTGGGATGCTCTTTCTCCACCACCAGGAAGTCCGTTGCGACTTAGCAATCTCCAACCTTAAGAGGATAGTCTTCAATCAAACCAAGTGGAGGTTTGGAAGAAGCAACTGCATACGTGATTGAAGAGGAGTATTTTTCATCTCTTTAATCTCAAGATTCTTCATCATTTCAAGCGACATCACATTCACACTAGCTCCGGAGTCACACAAGGCATAATCAAGATCCAAATCTCCTAGAGAACAAGTTATGATGAATGTACCGAGATCTTTACGCTTTGGAATTGCCTTGGGTTCCGCACTTGGTGTTTTAAACACTTCCATCATCTCTTCCACTTTCTCTCAATTTGCTAAAATGGCTTCAATGACTTCTATGTGGAGAGGAACTTGGTGCAAGTTAGTAAAAGGAGGGAAATGTACTCCAATCTTGCTCATGCTAGCTTTGAAGCTTTAGACAATTATCTTTTTAGCCTTGGTAAGAAATCTCACAGGAAATGGAAATTGAGGCTCAACTCTTGGTGCATCTTTATCCTCATAGAACCCTTGTCTTCTTCTTTAGTGCTCACCTTTACTTTAGCTTCACTCTCACTAACCAAAAACCTTCATCACCCAAACCGTAGAGGAGTTTGTAGAGTTCATCAACATTTTTTTCATGTTGCTTAATCATATAATCCTCTTTTGATAGCGTGTAGGTCTCATTCTCAACCACATCCGAATCTCTTGTGAAGATAGCATTGCAAAATTTCTTACGATTAGCTTCAGATTTTCCCGATAATGCTCCACTTAGAGTTTTTGAACTTGAGGAGGTTTAAGAGACCTTAATATCAATGGTCTTCATATGAGAAGTCAAGCTATTGATCTTACCATCAAGATCATTATACATCACATCCATCTTTTTGTGCATCTCAACGAACCTCTAACCAAAAACCTTTATGAACATTTGGTTGTCCCTCTAGGATTCACTTCAACATTGCATTCATTTTATTGTCCTGAGGAGGGGGTTGACTATAAGAGTTTCATTGGTTAGAGAATTGAGGCTATAGGAGGAGGGTGTTGACAATAAGAACTTGAAGAGGCCAATTAGTCGAACAAAGGATATAGATCAAATACTGAGCATGAGAAGAAAGGAGAAGACAAATTTTGGTCTTGTTTATCAAGGAGGTACGTCTAATTCAATAACCGTTTTTGTTAAAGAGAAAATGTCGAAGCTTGCTGAAACAAAGGAAAAGCTGTTGGAGACAAGAACAAAGAGTGTCATCACAAACTCGATGGATGAGAGTACTGTTCAAGTAAAAAGAAACATTACACGTATTGTTGAAAGGAAGAAGATGAGTTATGGTCTTTGATATATCAGAAGTTCACCAAAATTAAGAGCATGTTCTATTAGTTGGAACAAGACAAATAATGCTGCAACAGGAACCCAGAAAAATTACCAAAAGGTAATTTATGCGTCAACATGCTTTTATTGTGGAAGAAAATGATATATCAAGGCATACTACTACAAATTCCTTAACAATGTGAGATGTGCATTGCAGAAAAACAAATTTATTCCAGATTCAAAGTGATCTCAAAATGTATGGATTAAAAAGGTTGTTTGAAACACATGTCAAATGGTCAAGAAAGGATTGAGTGGAAGAATTACAGAAGTATGAATGAGAGTTGTTATAGAGCTACATGGGAAAGGCGATTCTGATAGAGAAGTTTGTTCCAAAAATTATGGTTATGCTCACAGGGCATTTGGAGTTTTAACAGTGTTATAACATAAGCAGGAGGAGAATGTGGAAGAAAGATCCGTGAAAATAAGATACTACTCTCAGGCTATGTTGGAATATAAACCAACGTCCCACATCAGAAGATTATAAAATAACTGTCTAATATATAAGTCAAGTCAATCACCAATTAGTATGAGGCTTTTTGGGAAGGAGCCCAAAAACAAATTTGTGCGGGCTTGACCAGTTGGCCCAAAGCGGCCATATCATAATAATTAGGAGATTGACTTGGGCTTCAGAAGCCCAACAAATGGTATCAGAGCCCAGGTTCAGAAAAGTGGACCTAGTAATGGGTGGGGGCTACATGTTCGTTGTGGGAGAACCCCTCAATATGAACTCACGATTAAGGGGTTGTCCTCGGGATTAAGAGGTGCCAGTGTCTGGGTGCCAAGGTTTCGCTGAAGAGGAGGCTAATGTTCATGGTCTTTTGTTTGAGGGGAGGATTGTTGGAATATAAACCAACGTCCCACATCGGAAGATTAAAAAATAGTTGTCTAATATATAAGTCAAGTCAATCACCAATTAGTATGAGACCTTTTGGGATGGAGCCCAAAAACAAATCCGTGCGGGCTTGGCCAGTTGGCCCAAAGCGGACACTATCATAATAATTGGGAGATTGACTTGGTCTTCAGAAGCCCAACATGCTGATATAAGATTAATGAGGAGTTTTATCTCATGATTTTGTGCTTGGTATGTGTGATGTATATGATGAGCTTGAGTTGTAAATGTCATTTAAAAAGGAGGAGAATGAAAGTGCATATAAGATTTTCCAGGAGAATATATTTTTGAAGATTTATTCTCTTTATTTAAACAAGATTTGTTTTTTGTTGATTAAATATAGGGAGACATATCTCATAGGTATATGAGTATATATACAAGAGAGGTGGGTGCTAGTAGTTTTAGCCAAACAGAGAGATATAAACTATATTCATTTGTTTCTGTAACTTGTAGGCAAGTCGATTTACTTGTTGGAATACATGTCTGATTGTTCTACGACTGTGTATAACTATAAATTGTTTGGTGACGAGCTAAGATATAAAATTTATTAAAATATTAACACTTTTATGTATAATTATTATATATATATTATAATCATTATTATATAATTATAATTTTTTATAATTCAATATTTATTATAAATTATGTATATATATATATATTTATACATATATATAT
>VBRH01002425.1:4753-16640 GCA_014578085.1 Cardamine resedifolia
TATCATCGGTGGCTTGTCTTGCATAACTTGGCTTTGCGCGTGTATCTGCGATTGCGTACTTGTCTTGATGGTTTCGATCTGATTCTCCAAATCCTCGATCTTTGTGGTACTCTGCGCGAGTAACTCTCTAAGGAACCCGAAGTGGTATGATAAAAGCCATAATTCAAAAAATTTAACATTTAAGTATTAGTTCCATAAAATGTTAAAATCAACATTCATATAGTTAATATAATTAATAAAATTCATAAAATTTAAAAATAATTATAAAATTCATATTATTTAATAAAATTCAAAATATTTCAAAAAATTAAATTCTAAAATCACCAAAATTATTTATAATCACATTAAATTATAAATTCACAAATATTTCATAAACTTCATAAATATTTCATAAAATTATATTCAAAATATTTCATAAAATTAAAATCTAAAATCACCACAATTTTTAATAATCAAAATATTTTATNTCGATGGGGCATTGCATAAGCCAAATGGCATCCTGCGATATGCAAAAGTGCCATAAGGACAAGTGAATGTCGTCTTCTCTTAGTCATCGGGATGGATAGGGATCTGAAAGAAACCAGAAAAACCATATAGAAAACAATAGTAAGGATGGTTAGCTAATCTCTCGAGCATCTGATCAATGAACGGTAAAGGAAAATGATCTTTGCGAGTAGCAGCATTTAGTTTCCGATAATCTATATACATCCTATGACATGTAACAATTCTAGTTGGAATCAACTCATTTTTGTTATTTTCAACTACAGTTATGCCACCTTTCTTGGGTACTACATGGAAAGGACTAACCCAAGTGCTATCAGAAATCGCATAGATTACACCAGCCTCTAGAAGTTTCATTATCTCTTTCTTGACAACATCTTTTACATTCAGGTTTAACCTCCTATGATGTTCTACAGAAGTCATCGATTTATCCTCTAGATGTATCCTATGCATGCAAAGATCAGGAGAAATTCCAGTGATATCATCTAACAAGTAGCCTATAGCTTTTCTATACTTTCTCAACTCACACAAAAGCAAGGCAACTTCAACATTGTTCAAATCAGAGTTCACAATCACATGATAGGTTGAGCTAGGTCTAAGAAATGTGTACCTTAGCCCAGCAGGAAGGGTTTTGAGTTCAAGTTTCAAAGCTTTCAGCTCGCTCCAAGGATCATCGAACAGATTTTTTGGAGCAGGTGCTCCCTTCAGAGCAGTCGCTTCGTTAAATGTTCCTGAAATAATTTTTCCTCCACTTCCAGGTTCATGTACGCTACCATCTTCTCCACTAGCTGACATGAATCCAACATCTTGGCAAACCCAGTTGTATCCTCGCTCAGAAAACCATGTTCTCCTTCAGCTTGAGTCAACACTATCTCCAAAGGATCATCAGCTAGATTCTCCTCAGCCACTTCATCTGAGATTTCCATGATGTTTTCTACAGTAAAATTCTGCCCATCCAGCATGGGTTTCTTGAACATCTTGTTCATTTCGAACTTCATTGTGATATCTCCTTGATGGAGATCAATTCTGCCACTCCTCATGTCGATAATCGCACCATCTATGTGTAGGAATGGGCGCCCCAATATCAGAGGATCTTTTGGTTCATGATCAAGTTCCAGAACCACAAAATCGGCTAGGAAGAAGGTATTACCGATTTTGACATATAAATCTTCTAGAGTATCAACCGTAAGCTTCATGAATCAGTCGGCGAAAATCAAAGAGATTTTGGTCGGCTTGAATTTGGTGAATCCTAACCTCTTTGCCACATAGTATGGCATCAGATTCACACTTGAACCTAGATCACATAACGAGCCAGCAAAAGTTTTTGCTCCTATTTGCACCGAGAGGACAAATTTCCCTGGGTCCTCAAGCTTCTTAGGCATCTTGTTTTGTAGTACAACACTACAGTTTTTCGAGACCAGCATCACATTCTTCTCAACGGAAACCTTCCCAACAATCAGCCCTTTCACATACCTTTTCATAGCCGGAATCATTTGGATTTCATCTGCTAATGGAAGTCTAATATTCAAGTCTTGTAACATCTCTTTACACTTTGCTTCTTCCAAATCCTTTTGAAACTTCCTTGGAGGAACTGGGTAAGGAACCAAAGGGGTATAAACACGAGAACGTAACCTCTTTGCAAGTTTTTCAGGTCGGGTTTCATCAGATTCTGGGTTAAGTTCATCACCTGTTTGAGCTTTATCGTGAGCGGGTGATCCACTGGGTTGAGCGGGTGCTCTGGTCAGAGCAGGCGTCGGGAGCGGGTGCTCAGCGACGGAACCTGTGGAATTTTTTTCTTTTTCTACAGGTTGCAGAACTTTTCCACTTCTCAGCTCCACTGCATTGACAAACTCTTTCGTTGGATTCGTCTCTGGTCTTCTAGATAATACTCCCTATGGTCTCTTGATCGCTTCTTAGTTTTGCGCAATTTGAGTATCAAGCTGTTTCATGTGAGTGCAAACAGCCTCGTATTTGCTGTTTAAGTCCGAGTACATGTTGTCAACCTTCAGATTGATTTCACTGGCCGACTTCTGCTGGCTGATCATGAGCTGTTGCGTCATATTCTTCAGCTCATCCTGAGAATTATTTCAAGAACTTGTAGAAGCTTGGAAATTGGTGAATTGTTGTCCCTGTTGATTCCCTCCTTGGAATCGGTTTGGAGCTTGATAAGGTACAAATTGCTTCCCTTGAAAATCTTGAGAGAAATTTTTCTGAAAACCAAGATTCTGAGGTTGTTGGTTCTGAGTTCCAGATTGCTGCGGATACACTTGATCCTTCGGATTTTCGACATTTGTGCTTCTATAGGACAGATTAGGGTGATTCCTATAGTTCTGGTTGAAGCCACGGTTCTGCACAAATCCCTGTCCATTCACATAGCTGACTTCTTGCTGATCATCATCCTCTTCTTCACCAACCTTTTGAGAAAGAGGGTCTCCATTCTCATCAACAAAGTGGACCGTCATTTGGTTTCCCTTAAGTAAAAGGTTAACCTTAGCTGTTAGCTCATCAATTTTCTGAGTATCCATGCCGCCGGTTTTCTTGCTTCTGTCATACTCATGAGACTTGCTGCTGGAACATTCAGCCAAATGAATGTATTCTCATTTTCCATAAACAAATTCTCTTTAGGATTTCACACATAACCCTGTCCTCCTTCTCAACATCTTTGCCTTAGTCGTCATTGCTTGCAGCATTTAACGCGTTCCGATAATCCCAGTCCACACCATCATAGAAAATTCCCAGCAAGTTCTCATCCGTGAATCCTTGGTGTGGTCACTCTCTGCGGTACTCCTTAAATCGTTCCCATGCCTCACAAAAAGGCTATCCGGAATGTTGCTGGAACGATGAGATTTTATTTCTCAATACAACAGTTTTCTTCTTAGTGTAGAAGTGATCCAGAAAAGCTGATATGCACTGAGTCCAATACGTGATAGAACCAGTAGCTAGGGACTTAAGCCATCGTGATGCTTTGTCCGCAAGGGAGAATGGAAATAGCTTGCACTTCAGAAAATCTGGGTTCATTCCATTAGAACTGATGGTAGAGCAGATTTCTTTGAAATTTTTGATGTGATCCATTGGAATTTCTGTTGGAAGCCCATGGAATAAATGCTGCTTCACAACCGATATCATCTGAGGCTTGATCTCATAGTCTTGCCTCTCAACAGCAGGAGGAACAATCGCGACTCTGTTCCTGTAGAAGGCATGTGGATTATCGATATCCCCGATTGCATGCTGCTGTTCACGTTGTTGTTCTTACCGTCGCTGATGCTGTTGCTGCTATTGCATCTGTGCCATCTGTTGTTGCAGCCTTTGCAGTTCAGCAGCCAAATCTTCATTGCCTTGGTCGCCCATAGTGATGGTATTAGGCCTTTGTTGTCGGTTTGCTCGTTCTAAATCTCGTAGCTCTTTGTTGCTTAAGGTGAGTACACATCCTGAACTTTTACTCCTTGTAGTTCTTGTGGTCATACACCTGAAACACACGCAAATAAAGAAATAGAACAAGTTAGTAACTTGGACTAAAATTCAGTCAGAAAATTAGAGGTATCGGATTGGTCCCCGGCAACGGCGCCAAATTGATAAAGGGTAAAGCGTGGTCTAAAAGCCTTATTTTAACGCAAAGAAACACGTAGCAGTATAGCAAAGATTTGATCCACTCTAATTCCGTGAGACATAAAAATCAGCTAAGCAATTCAAAGGGTTTGAGGTTTCGTAAGTAACAAGCAAAACAAATAAAATCAGTTTTAAAAACAATAAAAGAAAAGCGTTAGGTCAAGGGCAATTTCTCAGGGATCATATCATCTAGAACTGACCAATTATTCAAGAAACAATTCAGCACAAGTCTAGAACTCAAACATAAAAATAAGACTGACCCACTGTCGTGGCGTCAACAACTTCATCTAGCAACCTAGCATCATATACTGTCGTTTGAATCTAAAATCGCAGACAAGCAATATCGATCGGGTTCAATTTGTTCATGATTTGCCTTAGCATCAACTGTCGTTGGCTAAGGACAAATCGCCCACCTATGTTCGTTCAAGCAACCTATTAGACTTTTGATGAATAGATTTAACCTAGAATCAAAGACTAAGTGATCAGATTAGTCTAGGCAATAAGATCAACTATAGGCGAAGACAATCAATTGACTAATCCTATCTATGTTTAGTTCATTGAATCATTGAATCCCTTTTGAAAACCCTTAACCTAACTTATAAACTTCTCAGACATAGTAGAGAAAAACACAGCAAAAGAAGATGAAATATCCATGGAATAAATCGGTAAAACATAGAGGGTTTAGAGTTCTTCTCAAGGTTATGTAGAGATCTCTTATCCTCAAATCTTACAAGCGCAAAAGCTTCTCTAAAGTGTTTGTTCTTTGCAATACGTAAAAAGAAAAATAATAGAATGAATGATTCAAAATAGGTCCAGGAGGCGGCTGAATAAATTGGAGCTTCTTTTACGAAAATTAGGAAAGTTAGGTTTTCCTCTTTTGGTCACGCCAGTTCGTCGGGAGCGGGTGCTCCGGACTGAGTGGGTGCTCAGCTCTTAAATTCTGGCTTTTCTTCAATTTCAGATAAGTTTCCTCCATAAGCTCTTATCTTCATCCTTAGCCATCTTTAGACCTGTAATGACTCAAAATGAAACTAAAGGACTCGATAAAGACTCGAAAAAGACATGAAAGTAATTGTTAGAATGCGTCAAAAATGCAACACATCATCACCCACCAACTTTGCAACCGCCAAACCTGCCACCATCCACGACACACTCAACTAGACAGCACCGCCAAACCCTCCACCATCAATGACTTGACGTTCACGGCACCGTCGGCGCTTGGCCCGCAACATCGCCGCCGTTACGCCACCTCATCCTATCACCGTCGAGGCTTTGTTTCCCATGATGCAGGTCAACTCTCAATTCCATGCCTCCTCTGCAACCGCCATCTTCCAGTACTCCGCCTTGCCATCTCGAGACCACCACGCTCACGGTGTGGTGTCGTATGCCCTTCATGTCGCCTCATCAACACTCTTTCCCAATCAAGACATCCATGTTCACCCAATCAACAGAGAAAGAAGAGGAATCCTTACCGTGATGCAGAGCTCTCGTTCCCTCCATGACCACAACACTCATCGCCGGCACTCCCTTTTTTACTTTCTAACGATCTCTTCCCCGTAACATAAACAAGTCGGTTGCTAGGTGAAGCTTCTCCTTGCTCTGATATGTGATGAAGACGAGGGAACATGAAGGTGAGGCATGAGTTTAATCACGAGGAGTTTAGGGTTTCCATTCCCTAATCTTCCAAAATTTCGAAAACCCACCTCCAACTCTTGATCCTAACACATCAACCCCGCAAGTTTTTAAATAATCAGTTAAACCCAACAATACTTTCTGATCCAATCAAAAACCACCCTTAACTTTTGAATTCTCATTAAAACACCCCAACTCTGTTTGGTTCACTAAAACCAAAACCCGCTATTTTAACCAAAAATAACCGGAGGCTAATTGAACTTCTCGTTTCCCGGAACATGGGTGTTACTGCTTTGGCCGTTAGAATCTCGCGGGCATGTTTTGGCTCATCCTGCTGCAAATGGCCGCTGGTTCATCCGGGGAGTTTTGCCACCTCTCTAGCGGGCACGTTTGGCCGCTGGGTCAGACCGCTAGTCGTTAAAATGATAATATCTCCTTAACCGCTAACCTAAATGACTCGAGACCACCACCATTGGAAATCTAACTCAATTTCCTTTAACATTCATAAAGGGCTCTGATGCTAACTCGCATAGGAAGGCCTTCATATGAGGCGATCTTTGAGACACTACAGAATGGTTCTTGATCATCATTTCTCTTATTTGCATCCAAATGATCCATTTTGTTGCATAGCTCACTCCTATACCTATAAAAACGAGAAATATATGCAAAGATGCACCTAAAACCTAAATATGCATTGAAAACAAAAGAAATCAATGAGAAAATGCAAGGTAAATGATGCTAAAAACACAATATATCAACTCCGCCAAACTTATCTCTTGCTTATCCGCAAGCAGACTACAAGAGACAATAAGGAAAATAGTGAGTTAAAATGGGGATTCAGTGCAGAAAATTATCAACCAAAGCATTTAATACATTGTCCTCAAAGCAAGTTAAGCGGTGAAAGAACAAACATCTTACTCTTTAGTACTTCTCCATGCTCAATGCAAAATTCTAATGCAACCTCTAAGCTTAATCAAGAACTCACAATCAAATCAAAGACATCTCTTTAACATTTACTAAGGTGTTTAGTGCGGTCTCGCTAAGGGAAATAAAATCATTCTCAATCGGTTTAAGGTAAAGGATTTTCGAGGTGGCTTAAAATAGTTTTTCTTTAGGTGGTTTATCTCAAACAAAGGAATGCTAGTCAAATGCAAAATCCATCTAAGAAAAGGAACAATTTATGCATACAGAGATTAACTCTCGTTATTCTACCCCATTCTCAAGAAACGCATCCTAGTTCTACCCTTTGAAATTTTTCTAATTCTCTTTTCAACCCTAAACAAAAGACTCTTTAGTCTCTCAATCTTTAGTTTCATGATCAATATATTTTCTTAGACTCCTAGGGAAAGCTTCTTTGCTCAACACTTAGCTCTTTTCTTGTCTCTTTTCTATTCTTTCTTTTTCTCCCTCAAACTTATTTCTTTGTACACTCTTAGGGACGTTGTTATTATTATTATTATTATTATTTTCATTTCTTTTTCATACTAGAGACTTAAAGCTTTTTTGGTCTATCCCTTAGCTTTCCTAAGAACCCTTTTCATAACTTTGATCACCCTTTTCTTTTGATCCTTTATTTTCTTTCTTTCCCAACACCCATACCAACACCTATCCTAATCAACCAAGTCTTTCATCACAAACCCTAACGCTAGACTTACCATTGCTAGCTAAAACGAGAGCTAAACCTTTGTCGTTCTCGATACTCTCAAGTTTTTGCAAAATAATAGCATTATCAACAAGAGGCCTCACTCAACATACTTATCAAAGGGTTTAAAAGAAATGGTTAAGGTTTAAGGTAGGGGAACCATTATAAAGATGAGAATGGCCACTCAGGTTAGCACAAGGGCGGTAAAATGGATATGAAAACCCGAGTGTGACATATAGTCTACCATGAGAATGCATTCAAATCACCCTAAGCGAGAAAATTAGATTCAAATTAAGTTCAAGTTCATAGAGATGCTTCAAATATCATGCAAGCCTTGAAAAAGTAAGAGAAACATTTTGAAAGATGCAAAGGTCCAAACATGGATTTTTCATTTTTTCAAAGATGCTCAAGCAACAAATAACTGTGACTAAGGGCAACGATCTTAATCCTAAGCGTGAACTTCAACAAAGCAAATATCCCATATGCATAGGCAATCCTATATGCTTCTAGACTCAATCCTATAATGCAAATGAGACTACATGGTTCTTTTTATGCTTTTTAAAATTTTCAAATGTTTTATTTTTTTGAATTTTTGAATTTTTCTTTGCAAATACGAGAATGCATGAGACTCAAATATGAAAATAGGAAAAATAAGAACACAAAACACAAAGTTAAAAGACACAATGCCCTCCCCCAAACTTGAATTACACCGTCTTGGTGTAACAAAGGCCAAAAAGAGAGTAGAACATAAATAAATACAAAGAAGAAGATAATGAAAAGAAATGATACATTGGAGCTTTAGAATGGAGGAGTTTGGATGTTGCAATGCTTACTCAATCTCCCTTTATTCGGTGCTTATTTTGTGTCACTAGCTTGACAATGGATAGACTTGGGGGGATCCCCAAGGGTGCGTTTAACGTCACTAGCTTAACGGTTGCTTCCTCTTGTTGACTTCTTCCTTGAATGTCTCCTTTGCTCCTAGTTGTACATCTAAGAGATCAAGATCACAAGAGAAAAGGGAAAAGATTTGCAAAAAAAAGAAAAGGAAAAGGATCTAGTCTCAATTTGAATCCTAACTCTAATGGCAATCGCTTAGTCCCCGGCAACGACGCCAATTTGATAAAGAGAGTTTTACACCGTCTTAAGGCTATCAAATAAACCTATCGTGCATACACTTTAGGATCGAATCCACAAGGACTAAGGATCACGCACTAGAGATGAAAGATTCTAAACTAAGTAAGAGCAAAAAAAGAATTGGTTTTTAAGAAACAAAATAAATGAAAATGAAAGAAGATCAAAAGGGAAAACATAGAAAATCGTTGGATCATGGGTTCTACTATCAAGGGAATGAACTAACAATCAAATAATGATAAAATAGATTGCATTAAGCACTATCCTAGAACAAGGAATTCATAACTATGACTAATCCATTCTCATGGCACTAGTCACTTCACTAGCTATCCAATCATCAATAACTCTCGTTAGCGATTAACATAACCAATGAGCATTAATATTCAACTCCATTAAGGTCACTAAACACCCTAATCAACAAATTTCATTCGCTAGGTATGTAAAGCTCATAAAAGGATTGGTTTAAGCATTTCATCGAACACCTTGTGGGCGTTGAAATGCCTAAGCTCTAAACTACCAGTATCTTGGCTAATCTAGATTTAAGAACAATCCTAAATGAAATATCTAACAGTAATCAACCTAAACAATCAATATCTAACCAGCAATTCATCCTAATCTAGCATAACCCACAATCCAACAAAAAGACTAACATACTAAGAGATGAAAAGAGAAAAAAAGAGAGGAAATATAGATATATATATATATATATATATTATATATATATATAAGGGTGAAGAATCCTTCACTAGAGTGGCATAACATGATGAAGAACAATCCAAATCATCAAGAGATGAGTTTGGAGGAAAAACCAACTCTAGAGAAAGAAAAACCTAAGTTTTAGAAGTGTTTATACAAGTATTTATAGGGAAAGAGCAAAAATAACGCGTAGGCACAAGCAGTGGTCCATTCATAGTGGTTAAGGACCGCTGTGGTGAGCATGAGCAGGCGGTGGTGGTGCAGTGGTAGCGGTCTGGACCGCTAGGATCTGCACGTACTCGTTCCAGCAGAGCTGGTATAGCAGTCTTCACTAAATGGGTTGTATCTCCTTAACCGCTGATGGTAATCACTTGCAACCACCGCCATTGGAAAGCTAGCTCAATTCCCTTTAACTTTTATGAAGAAAGCTGGAGCTAAATGGGAACGGAAAGTCTTTATCTGAGTCAATCTTTCAGCCGCTTTGGTCTGGCTCTGCTCGGGCGCGTTGTAACGGTTCCGTCGTAACGGTGGGGTACCGCTACCGACAGCATGTCCAGCTGTGATGGTAGGGTAATAGCAGTAAAACGACCGCTACAGATGGCACAGAAACGAGTTTCTTCCGGATGTGTGTGCTGAGCATGACGGTAGGTGCATGACGGTAGGGTACCGCTACAGGCTGCAAATCTTCACAAAAACCATCTTTTGCTCACTTCACTTGCCTCAAATCTCCTTATCCAAGCTCCAAGCCTCCCATACACCTAAAGAGACACAAAACCATGCAAAATGCTAGGAAAAACAACCTATGACTCTAAGATGCGAAGTTATGCGAAACGAAACTCAAATAGATATTTACACTTCTAAATGATGTGAAATGAGACAAAATGAGATAAAAATGAATGTATAAAACATGTAAAATATGTGCATATCAACTCCCCCGGACTTGCCTTTTGCTTGTCCGCAAGCAAACAACAAAAGACTTAACCGAGAAAAAAATGTGAAAGTAGGGGTTCATAACCATGAAAAATCAACAAAGCCATTAGTATCATTTTCCCAAGATAATACTTCAAGCAATGCAAAAACGAGTCCCTAATCAATCATCCTCCTTACACTTATCGCAACTCCAATCTTTTATTCTAGGATAAAACACAAGACATCCACTTGCAATAATGCAATTCAACTCTTTAACATTCAATTTTTAACAATAACATGTAGTCTCGCTAAGGGAATGTCAATTGTTCTCAATCGGTTTGGTGAGAAAAAGCTTTTCGAGGTGGCTATCAAAAGAGTTTTATTGGTGGGCTACTCTCAAAGCATAGAAATGCTAGTCAACATGCAAAATTTATCTAAGAAAGGGAACAATTGATGCATACAAAGGGTTTCCTCCCGTTACTCTACCTATGCATGACTTGATCCTATTCTCTACCCTTTTGTACATTTTTTTTCTCTTTTCAACTCCCACCTCAATAGACTCTTTGGTTTTTTTATTTTTTATTCCACAAACCTCATGACCAATCTTTTCTTTCATAATCACCTAGGGAGACGTCTTTGAACTTAGCTCTTTTCTATTTCTTTTCTTTTCACACTTAGAGACTTAGAGCTTTTTAATTTATTCCCTAGGGTTTCTTTTCATACCATTGATCAAACTTCCTTTTCAACTTTTCTTTCCAACACCCAAACAAACTACTCAACCTATCCAACCATTTTTTTTATTCCCATCCTAATCGCTAGTCTTACCATTGATAGGTAGAACGAGAGTTAAGCCTATGTCGTTCCCGATACTCTCAATATTTTGCAAAATCATAGCATTATCAACAAAAGGCCTCACTCATCAAATTAAACAAGGGGTTTGAAATAAATGGTTAAGGTTAAAGGTAGAAGAACGACTCTAAAGGTGAGAATGGCCATTCGGGTTAGCACAAAGGTGGTAAAATGGATAAGAAAACCTGAATGTGTCTTACAGACAACCATGAGAACGAATTTCGAGCCCCTAAGCGAGATTGTTAAGTCCAAATTATAATTCACTAGATTAGAGTTGAAAACAATCAAGCAAGCATCAATCAAGAGTTTAACTTTCGAGCGAAGAGATCAAAGTGCAAAGATTCAACTTTTCAAGATCGATTAAACACTACAAGAGCATTATCAAGAGAATCACATTGCAAGCTAAGCATGAACCTTTACACGGTAATCTACCCCCTATGCAAATGTGATGCAAACCTATATGCTTTTGAAACCAAACTACATGACTATGTATAATGCAAGACTCAAGACACAAAAGACAAGAAAAATAAGACAAAAAAGCACAAGATCAAACCACAAGAACCTCTCCCTATGATGCAGACCCTAGAATCCACTAAGGAACACACTCGGAAAATTAAAGACTGAAACTTGAAGAATCGAATGAGAATCGATTAAGTAACAGGTTTATGATTGATTCCACAATCACGAAGCTAGAGAATATAATCCATGGGCTATTCCTCTCAAGGATTAGAGACTATACACGAAAAACTAAGTGGTTTGATTCCACAAACAACCTAGAACTCGCAAGTACACAATTTGATTCAAGATGAACTTTGAAGCAAACAACTGAATTTTCTTATTGATTAAAATGTGAAGTGAAAGTACAGAGATGAAAGAGCTTATATAAGCTCATGAACAAGACCTCCAACGGTCAGAAAATAT